>VACF01002165.1:0-140929 GCA_006891605.1 Pleurozium schreberi | reverse complement strand
AAAAAAAWTGRAAAAAAAAAYWRWTTTTTTTCTAGAATCCCAAATCCCAAAATTTCAAAGGGCCTCTTGGTGTCGAGGGGTCCTTGATTATCTAGGGGTGTTAAAGTCGCAACTATGAGGAAAAAGAAAGAAATTGGACAAGGTGTATAGGCAAAGTTTTGGAGAAGAATTGAAGTGCTCCAATCCTATTTCACGTCAATTGACATATTCTTTTAATTTCACTAGTTGTAGAGATCCTACATTCATAAACCACAATAATAGGTACCCCCTAAAAATCACTAAAAATTACTCCAGAAATTGAAGGCTCGTAGACTCTCAGGCTCTTCAACTTACACTCCAAAGCTTACAAAGTAGTACCCGTAGAACCATCCATAGTCAAATGATTTGAAGTGATCTTAAGTCAATYTTATCCATGATCTGAAGCAATATAAGACAATGTAAATTTTTTGTTGTGCACAAAGATAGAAATGATTTTATTCTCAAAATTGAAAGTACTATGAAATTTGGGAGCCAAAAATGCTCTAAACCAATAATCAATGTCTAGACTTTTCTAATTCTAATCATTCAAGAACTACGTTCCCGCTCACTACTTTCTATTTTTTTTTGTTACTACTTTGGGACATGTGTCATAACCTTATTAGATTCAACCATGAAAAAAAAAAAAAAAAAATTCCATAATTCCATTAGAAATCTATTCCAAGGTTGGTTGGAAATTACTCCACCCTACATGTTGGGTATGACTCTTTGGTTGTGAATGGGCTTGTTCTATGATAACTTCAAATTTCTATTAATTTTGTCTTGGCTTCATTCCACCATTTGTATCTTAGCTTCATTTGACTATTTTAGTTGCTTCATTCCATCATTTTAGTCATGGTGCCTCAAAGGCATTCCATGGTTGCAAATAGATCCAATGTATGTCAATACAAAAATTGGCCAAACTAGTTCAAATCCAAAAGTTTTCATTGGATTTAACTTTAAGAATTGAAGAGAATAAAATTTTAAACTTTAAAGTGAATACACCCAAAACCACACTATGTCTAAAGCCACCATCATTTTCATTTTGAATACATCTCTAAAATCAATATGTACCTATGTTGAAGAAATGATTTTGAAACATCTACCAAATTAACTTCGATTCTTTAAAACTTTTGCATGCAATACATAAATGTCACATTCATTTGTTTAATAGAACCTTCTTTCATTTGCCAAGAAGAAAGTAAGAAAATTTGACTAGTCTAATAATAGTAATTATGCATTAGTAGAAAAAAGTGGTTGGACAACAAATATAAAACTTAATAAAGCAAATAATCCAAATTTCAAATTTTACAACTTCTATGTTTGTAACCTTTAGAAATTTAAGTTCGAAATTCAAAAAATGGTAAACCTAGAAAGAAGCAATAGTTCAGATGAACCATTTGTACGGGATTGTATATTGCTATATAATTAGGAAAATTGAAATTTTATCTATTCTGTATCTATAAAATGATATCAAAATAATGTTGTAAAATTTTGATTTATTTAACTTAARTATTACAATTACAAATTAAATCAACCAAAATAATATTAAATAAGTGGAAATGTTAGATAAATAAATCATTGATGTTGTTGATCAATGATGTTTGTACAATTGCCAATTTATTGTATTTATTGCAATTATGATTTTTAATTTTGCATTTCAAATTCACCTAGAGTAAATCATCCATTTACTACACAGTTCCAAATACCACACAACAAAAACTTCTAATTACCAATCACCAACCACACAATTCAACTACCAATTCAATTGAGATAGGAACCAAATCTTGTATCACCGCCCAATGATCGCACACTGTGTGGTGAAGGGATGCAAGAAGTTTTTAACTAGATTTCAACTTCATTGCCTTTAAATTGCAATAAAATTTGTAAGAAATCTTTTTGCATTCCATTTTTTGATGGTGAATCTTAACATGACATTTAATAATCACGCCAAATTTTAAAACATGCAAGTCTCTATATTTATGTAGAGAAGAATTTGGATTTTGTGTGTGCGGTGGTGATTGGCAAGTTTACTATATTTGCCTCCAATGTCAACATTTTGGACAATTTACATTCATTCATTGTTTAAAAATAATTGTTGTATACAATGCAATTTGATTCAAACTGCCAATATGGAATTTTGATTTTGATTGATATGATTTAAATGTTTTACCTTCAATGATTTATAACGATAGCAAATTAAATTAATCAAACCTTTAACTTTTCCATTCAAATTATTTATAGATTTGTATATATAWTGTAAAAAGAAATCACTTAGAAAATATTTTTGAAAAGTTACATCTTCACCGCATTGCTCTTTCCATTTGTATTTTTTCCATTAACTTTTTGAGATAAACTGACAAAATTAGTATGAATGAACATAATCATGTTGATTGTAAGATCCTTATTCATGAAATTTAACCAGAAATAAATTATATTTTGGTTTTGAATCACTTTTTAGTTTAAAGTTTTTTCATTTGAGTTGGTTTAGAAATTAAATCTCACCTCCAAATGTGTTTTTGAGAAGATTTCAGTACCTTTTTTCAACACTAAAACATTATAATCTTTCAATCCATACGGTCAAATGACCCCAATTTTTTTTCGCAACATCTACAACATGCACACTACAATATTGTACAGTTGATATCTTCATAACTAACTAAAAGGAGGATTTTTAACACTTGCAAAGGGAGGATGCTTTCAAGCATGGTTAGACCTTGGGCGTTGAGGGGTTAATGAATATTTTTACCAACTATATGTACAAAGTTTTTCCAACTATAGTACTATCAGGATCCATGCACTTTGTAAAAATATTCATGAAGAATAAAAAATTATAGCATTTCTAAAATAGTTATTATAGGTAACACTATTTACCATCATCAGTGTACTACCAAGTGTTTTACTACTGTAGTAAGTTACTGCAAAGGCTGGCAGGCCCCTAGCGTAAGTTACACTCTTGCTATRACCAAACAATGATGAAGGGAGTTTATCATCAGAACTGCAGAGGGATTGTCTCCCCAGTCAAAAGAGGCCGTCAGGAGCCCATTCCAATTGCAGGACGTAAAAGTGGTCATTTGAAGTCTGCAGTGTCTACTCATGGTGAAAATATTGGAATGTTTTTTAACCTAAGGTAAACCTGCTTATGACACGCAGAATGAGTGGCTGGTCTGACCTATTGAAATTCACAAAAAAATTCAGATTTTTTTTCCATACAAAAACCAAGTGCGAGGAAAATAATGAGAGCAATTGAATCTTAATTAATTGATGACAAAGTATGAGTTTTTTTTATGAATTTTTAAAGTGTGCTGAAAAATTGGTCCAAAAGAGTTTGTAGAGTACCCCAAATGAGCAAAAAGTGTTTTCATAATGGTCATATTACCACCTAAAGTGGGCACAACATTTTCAAACATAGCCATGCCATGAAGGAACAAAAGATAAYTTTTTATGGCAAGCTTACACTAGAAAGGTGTAAATGTTTTATGACAATGAGTGATAACTTCATGACCATCTCCCAAAGCGTTGATTATGGCCACAAATTAACCTAATGGTAGTCCTAATCCCATTTATTAGAATTTTTTATCATAGGTAAATATAAGATTTTAATGAGTAGTTCCCTAGGAGCCTGTCATGGGAGGTTTACTTTACCACCTATGATAAAATTTGGACATTTGGAACTCAAATTTAGAAGCAAAGGACCCGAATTAGGGTAGATCAACACATTGCAACTAGGAGACCCCATAGTGGACACCTAGGGAATGACCCCATTATGTTTTTTTCAATAAATGAGGTTTGACCACAATCAATGTCTTACATGACAGTAATGGAGTGACAAGTGATCTCATCAGGAACTTCCCACTTTTCATTTTCAATATGAATTTATTGTAAGAATTTACCTTTTAGGCCTTGGATGTTAGAAAACATTGTGTTTGCTTCAGGTAGGAAGATGAGCATAATGGATTCAGATTTTGTTGGTTCTAGGGAAGTCTAGAGGCTCTTTGGGGCCATGCTGTGTTGAACAATTCAAAATTTCACAACAAATTCATATTTTGTCAAAAATTAAATAAAAAATTCAATTGCTCTTGTTATTTCTCACACTTGTCTTTATGTTAGGAAAAAATTGAAATTTTTTACCTACAATATGAAGCCAAACTACTTATTTAGACCACAATTGATTGTTTTATCTTAGCTAGAGGGGTGGAAAAAAAAAGATGAAAAACACATGACACTAAGCAACCACAAAATAGAGGTAATTTTTTTTACATTTATTCTTAGTTGGGACAAGACAAATGCATGAAG
The DNA here is from genome assembly GCA_006891605.1 of Pleurozium schreberi. Lineage (NCBI taxonomy): Eukaryota > Viridiplantae > Streptophyta > Bryopsida > Hypnales > Hylocomiaceae > Pleurozium > Pleurozium schreberi. Next base: position 136,618 of record VACF01002165.1, on the reverse strand, counting down.
TAGACTTTGAATGACCACTTTAACATCCGACATTACAATTAACCTTTGAAGGACACCAAGGATCTAAAGTGTTTGATGGATGACTTCATTGTTCACAACAGAAATAAAGATTGCACACATAGGTTTAATGATTGAAGCATTTTGGTGACTACCTTGGTCATAATGGACCATGTCCTTCAAGGCAGCTAACCACCGCCCCTCCAAAATTGTGTATATATGTACATACACATACATGGAGTAGATATTCATATGTCCCATATTTTTTGGCATTATTAGGATATCAGAAAAATATAAGAGTCTTAAGTTTAGGAATATTTTTGAAAATAAAATCACTATCACTATTTAAACAAACCAATTCATTCAGTATCCCTCCTTCCAAAACAAATAACAACATACAAAAAACCTCACCAAGAACAACAACAACCAAAATACACTCTTACAATGATTTTCTGTCCTCGGGCTTTACAATTTTGCCTTTACGTGTTTATATTATAAAAGTCATGTCCTTAGCATACCAATTACCACCAAATATCCTATGCAATGATGAACCTATTTACATCCATGGACTTAGATAGAACATAATAAATGTGAATGAAAACATATTTATTAAGGAGTTGGCCCATTATATAAAATACATTATAAGATTTTTTTCTTATTAGAAAGATGTGCAATGAATGTTATGTACGTGTTTATGCTATCTATAATTTTAAATTCATCATCAATATTCTCAATCCCTTCTTATGTATTATATTGAACAAAAATGCAAAAATGCAAAAAAAAAAAAAAAATGTATTTTTGAAAATAAAATTTGGCATGCTTGATTGAGATTGAATGAAAAAGATTACCAATTTTTTTTTTGTATTGACCTCAAATCTTCATAAGTGTACTTTGGCAATTTCAATTTTTTTTTCCAAATATTGCATAGTTTGTTATTGATAGGCATCTTTGTTGTGCTTAAAGAGAACTCATGTTATTTACAAACTTAGTTTTTGTAGCTCTTATAAAATGTCGTGCAATTGTGTACACAATAATGAACATATGATTTTTTCTACCGTATTCTCTACTATTATCTCCATCATTTTAATCAATTCATAAAATTCTACAATTGAATCGGCCTTGCGAAGCATCTCTTCCGCACTTGCTGAACCCTCATAACCTTCTTCTGAAGCGACCTCAGTAATWGCCCTGACGGACATGCCTTGCGGACTCTTCCTCGGACCAGAAACACGATTCTGACGATTGCACTTGAAATTCAAACTTCGCGGGATTAAAACACTCGCGGGAGTTCCTAGGGTTTTGGTTCGTCCAATTTGCCCTCTTGTTGCGCTCCCCAAATCTGGAGCAATCTTCACACCAACCAGGCATGCGGCCATGGCGACTTAAAGGTCCAAATTCTTCAAATTGTGTTTTGGTATGTGCCGATGATGCTCCCGTCGTAATCTGATGAAACAGAAGAATCCAAAGCTGCAGCGTCTCTTTGAAATAAACAACACAACAATTGCGTAGTGCAATGGCTGGAAACGACAATGTGAAAAGCAATGTCCCGTGGTCCGCTTAGATGACGAGTTTCTAGTGGTGGTTGAAGATATTTTTTTGGGTGGGAAAAGTGATTCGTCAAAAGAATTGACAAGTGGCCGAAGCAGCATGGGGGCGTAACAGAAGTGACGACGCTGATAGGTTGAACTTCTCTGCTTATCTTAAAGGGTATCGAATATTGAAGTACTGTAGAGGAGAGTATAATRTTATGCAGTGTAAACTGAGAAGGTGGTGAATAATTTAGGGTTCAGAAATTCCTCTGATTTCTTTCGTCAATCTTTGCATGCTTTCAATGTGGATGMGCGCAGAATTGGTCATGGAAGCTGATCGAGGAGTTCGTGCGTTTGGGAAGATCGATTGTTTAGCAAGAGTCCTAAAGTTTGTGCATTCCGTTTCGGTATCCCGATGTTCTCGAAAGCATTTGCTGTTGTCTTCAGAAGTAGTTGGCTTATCGGCAGGTGTTATGCCTTGGATTTTCTTTCAATTTGAAATTCAATAGAAAGATACATATCTATACCGCAATTCATGTTCAATCCACCAATTCTGAAGACCTAAAYCGCTGATCAGCTGCGAATTTCAAACCTCAAATAACCATGAATTTCAATCTTCTGATCGAACGGGCTTTGGGGTTGGGATTAGGGTTCGGGTTAGGGTTTTGATTTGGGGTGTTCGCAACATACCTGTATGCGTTGGTATTGTTTAGGTGCTGGGATGTGTACTAAATTACTGATTGTTTCTCGGATTGCCTCAGTTTGAGATGTTTGTGAAAATCTCTGTCAAAGTTTTCTTATTGGAGAAATAATTACTTGCTATTCTGTTCCCGACCACAATGTGTAGTGATGACCTCTTCACCTGCAGGTTTGTCATGATTTTCTCCGCTCCTCTTCAAGGTAGGACTGCTGTCATTCTGATGTGAGAGACGTGCATAACATTCTTGTTGACCACACTCTGCATTGGCACGCCAAGGAACCCTGGTTTCTTGTTTCGCAAGTTGAGCTCCATTTGAACAATTGAGAGTTCTTCAATCCAATGAACCATTGTCTTCATTTGTGGGCGTAAGTCAATCCTTTTTAGTTTGCTCGATTTGCTCTGAGTTGCTATGATTCTCATAACTCTTAGTTTGCACTGGCCTCAAAGAAAGGTGCCATGCCCCTACTACTCAATTATGTTCCCGAGTACCTCTGCATCCAAACTGAGGCCTCTTGCAGCCAAATTGGCACTTTCTGAAATGCCAAGGAGATGGCACCCTGGGCTTTCACAAGAAGAAAACGAATGGAATGAGCGAATGAGGAATTCACTACTTTCATGCTGTCGATGAGCTTCTACATAAAATGTGTGCTTCAACTGAATTCTCAATTTTGCAGATTCACCACTACTAAGGCAAGGTGAGAAATGTGGTTTTAGATTACTCGATATAATCAGTTGGACATGAGAATGTACTGTACATTGATTGTGGACGCAGATGCATCCCTCAGTTCATGATCTGTAAAAAAAATGTGGAGATAATTTGACCCTAAAGGGCAGAGAAGCAATTAAGTTTCAAATGTGAATTATTAAGCAATTGCCTCGTGTTCACCTGTCTATAAATGTTGATATCATGTGTCACTAATAATGCAGGCTTTTTCTTTCCACACAAGGAATTTGCCAACGCAAGAAACAACGCTTGAGACTGCAGTTGCGAATGGAGAATTACCCAAGTGATACTGCTGAACACCCTGCAGTAGTGTACGTGGCTTGGTTCCTGAGGTACGCGCATACCAGACACACTTATTTTGTGCCGCTGGATGGCCCTCATTCATTCTATCCCACCTTCATCAGGACTCAGGAGTATATTTATTGATAAATACCGAGTTCGTTTCACACCCTACGTCAAATGACAGATTGACGAACCCTCACATGTTTTGCACCCCTTATCTTTTATCTTTTATCTTATCTTATCTTATCTTGGGATCCAACCTTTAAGGGCTGCTTTGCACTAAAACAACCAAATTTCATCATTGTTTGTTCCTCTTTTTTGTTTTTGTTTGTTTTGTTTTGTCTTGTCTTTGTGACAGTTTCATTGGAAAGGACTTTCAATCTTGACCTGCCTGCCATTAGGAACGCTCCCAGCTGCTACTAAGTTATCAATGCTAATAGTGATGATCTGCTCCTTTCCGGGGAATTATATATATCTTTATAATGTCTTTTCATTGCTAACGATTGCAGAACTTCAGTTCAGTGAACGTGTGGAGAGTGTGCAGATACTTCTGGAGGTGCATGCCATTCTCTGAGCCCCTGAATGCGAAATAATAATTATATCTATGATGATCTATCCCACCAACCAACCGGAGAATTGGTCCAAGGAGGGGGGGAGGAGTAGGAGGAGCCAGCTTCTTCAACAGTCCCACTAACTTTAATTGTCGGTTGATTGAAATGTTCAAAACCCACTCAGATTCAGCATTTCTCCCTCCCTTCCGCTTTGAAGAAATCATGGCGGCAAATGAGAGCAGAACACGGCAAAGATTGCTGTGGAAAACAGTACATACAGGTACCAATCAAAGCTTTCATTTTGTAATGAAAAAGAAGAAGAAGAAGATTATAGAATTTATATTTTATAACACATTTGTGTTTTGTCCAAAACCCTTGGGCTTTTAGGGGTTAAGTAAAAGCTCGATAGTTGCAAAGAGTAAGGGAGTCTACTATTAAAGCGCCCATGCTCTAAAAGCGATCATGATACATAGGTACATTTTGCTTTCTTCAATGTACCAAAAGTGTACAGTTCAGGAAGTGGTCGCATTTAGTGGCCACTGCATTTCAACTTCAAAAATTTATAACTAATTCCTTGAAGGTCCATAAAATATGAAACAACTTGGGTTAGATGCCAATTCCTTTTTTTCTTCCAATAAAAATTTACTGAAACTGTTTCAAGGAGTTTAGCTTCCCTGAAAAAGCAATCACCTCTTAAATGGTCGCTTTAAGAGCAGTCTACCTTAGAAGCTGAAGGCTGCAACGAGATGAAACTCTGCTACGCACAGGAAAGCTACCTCCGAGTCAGTTCGCAATGCAACGCCCAAGCAGTGAATTTGAATCTAATAGCTTACTGCAGCTGCGCCTTCAAATCCCTCCTAACTCAGATTATTTTTCTGTTCTTTGTTTTTGCTTGATAGTGAGCCTCTCGATCGAGGCCGTGCTTCAGTCGGCCGGGGATTTCGCGTAGCTTACGACTGTCTGTAGTTGCTGAAACTCAATTTCATCCCTTGCAACTGAATGAAACTTCTTAATTTCGTTGGTGTCAATAATTCATCAATAAAAAAATCTCGATTAGATTTGCATGCCAGACGGATGGGCAGCATCTCTCTCCACGATCGAGGATCAACGTGACCACACAACGTCGTCACTCAGTCACAACACATACGGAAATCAATTAATACAGGTGCCTCCAGATCGAATCCCCTCATAATTTCTCTTCGCCGATCGAAGATGCTCATGCTAAGGTAGGTAGCTAGATGCAGATCTAACTTAACTTAGATGCCCGCATGCACCTTCAAATATATATATCAAGTGCCCCTCGATCGATCGGTCGTTGGCTTCCCTTTCTTTGAAATTATTCATTTAAAAATAAAGCTCCGTGAAGGACTGTTTTTTCATGCCACCTGCACTATAGTATCACACATCTAGCTCGACCGCCTTACGATTTCACAAACTTTATTGACAATACTGTGATTAGTACCGTACCGCATCATTCAGAGATCGATCAGCCGGCTTTGTCGGCTCTCGCCATTAATATGGATGTCCAGTTCCCAAAGTATTGGATTAGATGGACAAGATCGATCGACACTCCCCTCAAGAGTGCATTTCAAATCAAAAGCTGCTGTTAACTTAGTTGGACGAGGCCCGTTCCTTTTGAACGCACACCCCTCCCTCCAAAACATATTGAAAAGCAGCGTCGGGATCTCTCCTTGTAGGGAGGACACGAAAGCGTGGATGCATTCCTTTATTTGTGTCAAAAAAGAAAAAAGAAAAGAAAAGCGTGGATGCATGTAAACTAGCTACTGTAGCTTGCCCACGAAATGACGAAATGGCCGTGACGACCCAAGGATCGAGACTTTTGGGTTTTGTTCGTTTGACTACGAAGCGTCACTTAATTAAATTTTCCGACATTTTGAAGCGAAAATTTTGAATCCAGAAGTGCTATGAATAATCCTGCGATACTAACTGAACGGCTGCTTCTTTTGCTGACGACGACAATGTCATCAAGCTAGTATCTTTTATTCCAACTCTTCATTCAAAGCAGCTGCAACTACGTTAACTGAATGTGGGACCCCCGGGGGTGATCTGGCAGAGAGCACAAACCGGAATTCAACAAGTCGACATTAATCAATATGGGATYAGACAGTTGGCCGAATTTGTGATTAATGCTGGCTGTCGTGAGCATCTCTTCACAAGGGGAATCGAGTTCATTAACTTATTGTGTAGCAGAGATTGAACAGAATAATTAACWGCTTTAGAGACTGTGTAACTTACTGTACAAGGAAGTTCTATCAATCCATTCAAGTAAACAACGGAATGGCAATTGCTGCAAAACTCCCCTTCTTTTCCTTCGAAAATGGACTTGCTGCCATGCTGGCTAACCTAAATTCACTGGCTCAAATTCAAGCTAGCTACCTAAGCTTAGCTKCTTCGTTATCTTCACGCCGTTCCGTGTTCTCCTCCGATGCTTTCGGGCCACGATTGCAAGAGCAAGTGTAAAGATTCAATGCCATCCGTCGAGCACCCATTGAAAGCCAGAGGAATTGCATGATGGGTTCCGTTTCCATTTGTTTGTGTGGAGCACAAAAAACAAAAACAAWGAGGGAATGATATGATTACCCTAATCCACAACAATCACGGCCGGTCCTGGAGCTCGCTGGAAGGTGGCGGGGCCGCTTTCAGGTGTATCATAAATAAAGAGGAAGACGGAGGGCGTCAAGAGTCCGTCGTGGATAGAAAATGGACGCGTGCTGTCAGAACGCGGCATGAGTGCATTGATGAACAAAGTGAGGAGTCAGGGCGACGGAGGATGCGGTAGAACCACCCGTTATCGACCACTTAACCCTAGAAGGGCATGAAAGGCGGCCGTATAGTATATTACGAAGACGGTGGTATTTGATCAGAAAAACATTGACCACACACTTTTCAATACAAAGTACAGTAATGGCAGGACGTTATATCCTCCTTTCGAAGTGGGCCCAGAAGGATTCACCGGAGGTAAAAGTAAAAATAAGACCCCTATTTTGAGTTGTGTCTACCGTATGGTTTAGACTTTTCTTAGCTAATTTGGGGTCTATGATTGCAAATATGATTTCAGAATTTGAAAAAAAAATTAATGTGAAAAACAAAAAATTCTAGCGTTTTTACCCAGGGTCATTCCAGCCGATTGGGCCCACTTCTAATGGAGGATTTAACGTCCGGCAAATTAATGATCATGATAGTACATAAATAACAATATAATTACAATTCGTATATAAAATCACAATTGAAGAGTTATAAGGCCATATACAAGTTGTGTACAGAAACCCTTTTCTAGGGTTAAGTGATTTTGTACATGTTCTGGAGTAGTGTAAAGCAATGTAGAATTTCTGCAATGTAGGAAGATAGAAATAAGAGTGAGATTGTTAATTTTTCATGATTTTTTTCCCTTGAGTTCAAATTACTCTAAGCTTTAGAAGCCAAAAGTTGTCTTGAACCCATTTCCAATATATAGAGTCTTTTAATTCCGACCATTCAAGAACTACTTTCTGGCTCAGTACTTTGGGACATGTGTCATCGACTTAATAGTCCCATCTAGAAAAAGAGTCAAAAACACACTCCACGGTTTACTTGAAAATTCGTTCTAACCTTGGTTGGAAACAGCTATGCCGACGGATTGGATATGGATTCCTAGTTGGCAATGGGTGTGGTTCTACTAGAGATTACAAGCAACCTTTTTGGGGGGAGTTTTTTTTTTGAAAAACTGCCAGGATGGCAATCACTTCAAATTGGTGAAGCATTATATTTCCTCATACTTCCAACTTTTGGACTAACAATACTTTTCAATCAAATTCATACACTTTTTCATCCAAATTTGGCAATTTCATTCATATTTTTAATAGAACTAAAATGGTGCAATATGGCACTATGGTGCTCGAAAGAAAAGGTTGATTACCAATTCTTTGAATATTCCCACAAGTTTTTTTATTTATTTATTTATTTTATTTTATTTTATTTTATTTTTATTTCATTTTTCATGAAGTGCTAAAGTTGCAATATTAAATGTTGTAGTAGTTTTCCTAATTTCATCATTCATTCACATATTGGATAGAAAATATCACATTAACCCGTAAAGAACTGAATGACAGTTGAATGTCATCTCAGGTAGGTGCGTATGAAGTCATTTTTAAACAGATGCTCTTCAAATTTTGACTCAAGGTCTAATCATGAATCTTTTAAGAGGAAATATTAATACTCATTTTTCCAATCGGAATTTAATGAGTGTTTTAGGGTTTACATAAGGAAATATCCTAGCACATGTGTAGTTTTAGTACGAAGGCCAATTATTGACCTTAAATTGTTTTTTTAAGTTTTTTTTTGGATTATTTGATAGAAAGCATTGTGGTTGAGATGGGCCACCGTTGAATTTTGGTTAAAATTGACGTTTTGGCTCCATTTACTATCAAAATGTGTAAATTCTGTAACAAATATGTACATTTTGTACCAATTTTTGTACCTTTGGGGGGTGACCGTAGTGTGCTTTCACCCTTTCTACCGTTTGTTCTTCACTAAATAGTGAAATTAGGTTGCCCTTGCAGTTCGGATGCTTTATTCCAAGAAAATTACACTACAAGCCATCAAAGTCAACAATCATTTCTACAAATATTTCCATTTGTAGATATGGAGGTTTATGAGTTCCAACTACACCAATAACTAGTTCGAAAGTAGTGCATTCTTGTACAATAACAGTAAATATATTTGTATTGTATGGAATGTCAATCTTAATTTCATTATTTTTTCTTGATTTTCTTGGAATAAACTCCAGGCTTCAAAAATAAAATAAAAATCATTGCCCACCAATCAATCCGTTTGCACCCAATTCACGATCATATGATTTTTTCCTAAAGTAGGAGGTCCTATAATGGAGCATCTAAGAGCTGGGACTGAATTATGGGGAGGTAAAACATCTTGAAATATTTTTTGGTACATTTTCCTTAAAAGAAAAGTGGAATTGACATCTCACCCAAGTCATTTCATATTTTTTGGAGCTTTGTGCAATTAGTTATAAAATTTTGAAGCTGAAGTGGCATAGGGCTCTAAAATGGAGCACCTCCTAAAATGTACATAGTTTGTACATTGCTGAAGGCTATGAAAAAGAAACATGTACAAATTGTACACATTTAAGAAGATGCTCAATTTTAGAACCTCCTACTTTACTGTAACAAGAATCCTTTATCGTTGTTCAAACAGGAAGAAAGTGACCCGGATTAACTTCTTATTATTACAATTATTATTAAACAAGACCGGGGCTTGATTTTCCTCCAGAAAGTGAAGAATATCCAAACTTACACCATGAAATAGTGAAATTAGGTTGCCCCTCACTAATTTCTCGACATTCCACACAATATAAATATATTTATTGTTATTGTATAAGAATGCACTACTTTTGAATTACTCCCTTAGTGCCACTAAAATATTCCTAATCAAGCTGATTTACAGTATTTGCAGGGAGAATTTGGCAAGCTTTTTAGTGGGTCTAAGGGAGTAGTTCTCAGACAATGTAGTTAGAACTCACGAACCTCCATGTGTACAAATGGGCCGGGGTGACCTGGCCCCCTTGCTCGGCCACATTAAGTCATTTGAGATATGCACGTAAAATACAAAGCCTCCGATTTGGGACTTGAATAATTTACATCCTACACTTCCCCAACTAATTTGGAATTTGTAATTGCAAATATGAATCCAGAATTTGAAAATTCTATCATGCATGGAAAATATAAAAATTCAACGTTTTTCCAAATAGCCGAGTGAGGGGTCAACTCACCCCGGCCTACAAATGGAAGAATTCATAACATTGTTCACTACCTTGCCACCTTCCCCCAACTGGAGGTATCTTTCTTCCCCCTAGATACCTTGGGGGGGAAAGTTTAGTTATAGGGCAGGAGCTCTCATTGGCTGATCGGGTGAGTTCTGACGTTGGGGGCCTCCGCGTCTTGGGGGAGCAAAAATGATCCTCCAACATTGAAGCCAGGGTGAACTGACCCCCTCATTGCCTCTTTATTTACCTTTGGGAAAAACACTGGAATTCTTTTAACTGCCACGTATGACAAAATTTGCAAATTCTGAAATCATATATGCAATCCAAGGCCCCATATTTGTTAGGGGGCGTGGAGAAATACAAAATTGACACGGTACAAAATAGGGGGCAATTTTTACATTTACCTTGTGTCAAGGACAATGATGGGGTCAATTCACCTTGGCCCCAACATTGGTTAACAATGTTATATTTGTAGAAATGTTTGTTGACTTTGATGGCTTGTAGAGTAACTTTCTTGGGGTGTGGCAACTTTATTGCAAAGGCAACCGAATTTCACTATTTAGTGGCAGTTTCCGTGCAAAAGTCCTCCTTCCATCCGTCTCTCCGAGTCTTCGTCAGCTGTTGTATGTGCCTCTGCCTCATCACAGGCAGGCTTCACTGATGCGGATGCTGTCCCAGATTAGCATCCAACTGATCGAAGGAGGCGAGCCGGCCGGGGGGCGAGATTCGCGTTCCCGAAATGGAGATAAGCTTAGAGTTAGATGCCGAGGTGCGGCGGACTCATGATGCTTGATGCTGAATTGCTGATGCTGAATTGCTGATGCGTGCCGTGCCGTGTCGTGTCGTGGGAAAGCCGCGTGGGTCTCTCGCCGGCCTGCACTTGGACTCGGCGGTAATGATGCGTAACTTATTATTATTACTGACGTCGCTTCAGTAATACTGGAGCGGACTCTGGCTTTTCCCTCACACCGATCTTTCATGTGTGTCCATATATTATATAATAATACATAAAATAGAATACAATTATATAATAAAATAAAGCGCCTTTCGATCGTCCGGACGGACTCATCACTCATGAGTCATGACTCGAGGAGCGTCGATACTCGATAGGATGCTGCAGTTCTAGTTTTCTATATAACTCTTATTGAGATACCCGTATTGATGACCGCTCGGCCGGCGAAAGAGAGGAGAGGTCCTGAGGTCCAGACGATAAGATTCGAATCTGCGGCGGCTTCCTGTTAATAAGCTGAATTTGGGAGTTCGCGGCKCTGGAGTCCGTCTCAAGTCATTCATGAAGCGCATTCGTCGTCAAACAGATATGTCGTTAAAATGGCTGTATTCATCTGCCATTTTTCCATTCATTTTTTAGGACTGGTGTAGATTTCAGACAGCAAGGTCTAAAATCTAGGAGGGGTGTACATTTCAGCCCGCACTGTCTAAACCTGAAAGTGCCAATTTTGCGGAATACCGCCATTTTAACTAAATATCCGTTATCAGTTCTTCAGTTCTTCTTCAGTTCTTCAGTTCTTCTTCAGTTCTTCTTCAGTTCTTCTTCAGTTCTTCATCAGTTCTTCATCAGTTCTTCTGGCTAGTGACACACCTGATTGAAATTTTTCATTGTAAGCTTATATAATTTAAAGAAGGCTAGCGGGGTCACACCACAACTGAACTGAACTGAAGAAGTCTGACTCGTCAGTGAGCTTCGTTCCTGATCAGCTTCACCCGATCCTCATCGGCTGTGGGGATAAGCTTACTAAGCCCCGACCTGCTGGTCATCGCCTCGCGCGCAGGCGAATGGGTGCACTGCTGCCTCGATTGCTGGGCTGGGCTTGCCTTGCCTGTGATCGATGATGGGCGTCCATCGCAGTTCAGTTGCTSTGGCTGGCTGGCTGCTCTGTTGCATGATCGATCGAGTGTGGATCGAGTGGCCGCTTCCATTCGTCCGTCGTCTGTGCGTCACGCACTCGGCATGCGTCTGGCTGGCTGATATCTCAGYTCACTGGAAGTTAGGGATGAATATCTGGACTTGCCATGCAACGCTCGTTGGACTGGGGGCATGTCACTTGAATGAAGTGCAACCCTTATTCAACCTGGGACTTTAGGGGTTAAATGCCAGGTGGGTCACCGTGGAAATCGTGTATTTTGATACAGTGGGAACCACTAGTTTAAAACAATCCAAAAATACTCTATGGAAGTCAAAGTACTTCAGAAGATCTCTCTTTTCCATTCAAAATGCTGAGGATGAATAGTTGCACTTTTGTCCTACATTGAAAGGTGCTCTTTCATCCATCGGATGCAAAACATCCACCCCGACACTATAAGAGAAAGGGGTGTTTTAAGTATAGTCCTAGTAGTATAGTCTTTTAAGTAATGACCTTTAAGTAAGTTTTTTACTAAAATTTTACTAAAAACATTACTAAAGACATTACTAAAGACTATACTATTAAGACTATACTTAAAACACCTCTTTCTCTTGTTGTGCGACGTTGAAGAATTAAATGACGACAAAGCCATTTTTTGGTTGATGAATGAGAGAGCATCTTTCTGTGTAGGACAAAAAGTGCAACTACTCATCCTTAGCATTTTGTGTGAAAATAGAAGATCTTCTACACTAAATAAACGGACGTATACTCATTAAATGACATTTCACACTATATCTACATGTTTTATATATCAATAGTGATTGAAGTGTCCGGGACTATACATCATGTTTTGAACATCCAGAGTTTTCCTTATTAGGTCCCCTTAATTGTTTGGTTTCCTTAATACCTCTATTCAACGTAGAGTACTTTGACTTCCAATGCTTACTTATGAAATTCTGTAAAACCAATGATTTTCATGATATCGAAATTTATGATTTCCATGGTGACCCGCCTGGCGTGTAAGGGTTAATGTCTTCTTATTAAAACCTTGAAGGACGGACTGGTGACCGTGGAAATCATCCATTTTGGAACAGTGAAAATCATTGGTACTAAAAAAAATCCAAAAGTTTGCATTGGAGGTCAAATTAGTATAGAAGATCTTTGCTTTTGACACAAAATTCCGAGGATGAAGAATTGCACTTCATCCTAGGACAAAAGAGAATCCCTCGTCATTCATTGGGCGCCAAATGTGTACGACGTCGTTTGTGGGTTAACTCTGGAAAGACGCGGGCGGTCTTTATGGAAATCATCATTTTTGAAACCGTGGAAATAATTGGTATTAAAAAAACAAAAGAACTCATTTGAAGTCAAAGTACTATAGAAGATTTCTACTTTTCCACAATGAATTCCAAGAATGAATATTTGAATTTTTGGCCTACACAATAGAATACCTTGTCATTCATCAGGCACTAAATGTCCGTGACCTCCTTTCTAGGTTAAAGTTTGAACCTGCCCTATAGCCATGGAATTAAATGGAAAAATCTAGCACTTGGATCCTCCATTTTTTTCATTATTTGGGAGTGAAATTTTTGGGTTTTAATTTTTAGAGATGAAATAACATGACTAATATTTTTCATAAAAATTTCAAGGATTTTTTGGGAGGATATTTCAAATTACTATGAATTTTCAATCAAGAAAAAATGAAAAAAATTCATATCAAATACAACTCATGTTCAAAAAATCTTAAATTTTCAAAATAAGAGTGCCTTATAGTATGGAACATTGTGGAGTAAATATTTTTTTGCATCACTACATATTTATAGAACCTCAACTTCAAACTTCACTATAATGCTTATTATTAAGAAATTTCTCAAGTTTTCCAAAGTACTGAAAGTAGTGTACAAATTGCCTTCACAAGGTTCATTTTTTTAGTTTTTTTCCTCAAAAGCCAAAAAATTTGTTTGAATTTCAATATCAAATTTTAACTACTAAAGACCATTGTCCCCTTCCGGGACAAAATGGAGTTTTGAACAGTTTCCTATGAGCAAGAATTTTTAGCAAGAGTTTTTCAAAATTTCTCATATAATAAAAAAAATTGGATTAGCTTTCTAGGAATGTATATATTATTTCAATTGGTGCCACTGTCAAATTGAAAACTATGTTAACAATGGGATCAAATTGAATTTGGTTCTTTGAATAAAAGATATGTTGCATGACCAAACGATTCAAAAGAGCATGCATAATTGCTAAAGGGCCTAAGGAAATACATCGCTATAAATTTTTTTACCACTATAAGCCCAAAATTGAACTCAATGGGTAGAAGAAAAAATCCACAAAAATTTAAAATATATATATTTTTTTCCATATAAAAAGCTTTCAGTCATTCCATTTATGATGTGAAAATTAAGGAGAATCTTATTCTATGGGCAATTATAACATCTTTTTGAAAAAATAACATATAGGGTCCATTTTTGTACTTAACTACATTAGATGAAAAACGAGGCCTCTAGAAGGCCGTTTCAGGCCTGTTCCCCTTGCTGTTCTTAATGTAGTGACTAATGTAACGGCTAGCTGTTGTCAGAAAAATAATTACCAATTTTTCTTTTTGTGGTCCTAAAATGTAAAAAGAAAAAAAAATTGAAATTTTTTTTCAAAAAAAATATTAGATGTGGCAGTCGTTTTGCCATGTAAAGCCGCTGCTGTAGTGCTGCAAGAACGCAAGAACGCAGCTGGGATTTGCAGACCTCCTTGAGCCTCAAAAAACATCTAATGTTACAAGTTTTCAAAACAAAAAGTTTATCAAGTTTGACTTTGATTGTTAGAACAACCTCATCATTGGAATTAGTGGGTTTTAATTCCATCTTGGAGCTATTAATGATTTAGTTTATTCCTCTAGCACATACTTCTTCTACTTAATATTTAAAAATAATAAAAGTCACATTTTCTTAAACTTGTATCTTTTCTCAATTCTCAATTCAATCCTTTGCAATAAAAACATTCAAATTCAAAATCTATTGTACAAAAAAATTTAGTCAGCAAGATTCAAAATCTCAAGAACTAATTTGCCAAGGTGCAAAAAACATGATTTCTTCACTTTCAGGCCTTTCATCTTGCAAACTGTAGATTCAAAGTGCCTGAAATTTTTACCATGCATTCTCATACTAGTCTAGTGCAGGATCCTAAGGCTTGACGTGCAAAGGTTTCATTTCACCACCATGTATTTTCGTGAACCTACCACTGTTGGGTTTACGAAATGAGACCTTCAAAGCATCATCTGTGACTTACTTTCAATGTGAAATTCAAGATTCTAAGGTTACATTCTATCCAATCTCAAAGCATATTGAGCAAAAAAATTGCTCAAGTTCGTGGTAATTTTGGCCCATTTTGAAAGTACACTTTTTTTTGGTCATTAGGGATTAATCCAAATGTTATCAATTACCACCTCCATCTCCAATTGATCTTCTTGTTGGATGAAATGTTCAGGGTTAAGGCTATAAATAACAGTGAAAAGGCCTATTTTGCTCTATCCGTAGAATTTGGTGCACTTTTAGCATCCTAGAAACTTTGAGTTTTGGAGCCTTTTTCAAAAAGTGTAGTTTTGGAGTATTGAAAAGTGGGATTCATTGGGCATTTTCAAAGAGCACCATTGGACATCTAATTGTTGAGTGTGAGGTTGATATTTTATGGGCATTTAGTATGGGCCAAAGGCCATGTGTAAACCTCTATTTTGCCTCCCAAAGCTTCATTCCCATCAATCGGATAATACTTAAATAGATCCAAAAAAATATTAGAATGAACAATGTTGATGGATTCCTCCAATCATTTCATTTGTCTTTTGATTGATGATTGCAAGGATGGAAGTGGAAMTATTGCTTGGAGTTGTCTTGTTGGTCCTCAATAGCAATGAAAAGCCAAATCTAACCATTTTGCAGCGTCACAAGTACAACATGATGATCATTTTGGGACAGTAAATCAAGATTAAGACATAGATTGCTATGGGATGGAGGAATTACAATTTTGTTTACTGAACACTACAAAGTGCTTGTACATTGTCCCATTCAAATTTTTTTCCAACACGAAATACAGATACATTGACCAATGACTTTTGTTTTTATAACAAGGCACTTATTAACAAAATAGAGGAAAAATAGTTTGAAATAGTTTCTTTTGCCAAGATCCTTAGTAGGTGAATTCTTCATATTTCTTCTATGAAATGAGACCTTCAAAGCATCATCTGTGACTAAATTTACATTGATTTACGTATTTGACTAGAGTTGTGATGGAATCTTGCCTCTTACATTCAAAGTAGGGACATCATGATTGGACCATCAATTAACAAACATGGTTTTGAAAAATATTCAACCATTAAAATTTGCACTAGAATACTATGGCAATGTGTGGTTAAAAATTCCAAAAACTTGAACAACACAAATTGAATAATTACAATTTTTGAAGTTAGAAAGAAATATTTTTTAATCTTCTAACATTGTTTAATAGGGGCCAAGGGACTATCAAATTCATAGTTGAACTCATTCAATGAAAAAGTAGTCATAGAAATTCATTTTTGCACTACACATGGTTACTTTTAGACAATTGTTTCCTATAACCAATTTGGGCACCTAGTCTAAAAAAAATTCAGTCCTAGGAAAGAGTGCATATTSACAACTTGTGTCAAAAAATTGTGCATACAACCAAAATTGGCTCTATGCACAACTATTATAGATTTCCTGTGTATATTAAATGATTACTTGGTCCATTAGAGGTTAAACTTAAAGTTGGGATGAACTTCTAAATTGAAGCACCACATATAGAGACTTGCATTGTGAACCATCTACAGGAGGTATGATAGACAATCAAAATTAATGAAATGTGTTGCATGCTCATTTAAAGAGCTTCTAAGGCATCAATTCTACAATTTGAAACAATGACCTTTCAAAACTACATTTAGTCATGAAATTTTTGCTGAAGATAATTTAGGATTTATTCTTTTTAAAAGCAAAAATCAGCCTTATCTCTACAATAAATGTTTATTGAGGAATCCATCAACTTCGAAACAAGTTTTTGGCATGGATTAAAAATTCCCAAGGTCTAACAATTTGTCTCCATTTGAAGAAATCAAATTATTATTGATCATGTTATTTGCATTTATCATCTCATTTATTAATGTTACATAAGTTGTTGTATTTGTGCCACTTTGTGAACATTATATACTAGCAATGTACATTTTAACATTTGAAATATGCACCAAATTTTGCATCCTGAAATAGGATTTACAAATACTATTTTTCTTTCCACCTTGAATGTAGAGCTTGTTAAAAGACTTGGAGACCATTTGATCAAAGTACATTTAGGAGCACCAACTTTTTACACATGCTCCTTTGCAACTAGACATTTATTTTGTTATAGAAACCAATTATTTTTCTATGAAAGAGGATATGTTGCAAAATTGCAATATGCATATCATTTTTAATGTCTTGAAAAGTATGATGTCTTTTTTTAAAAGAGTTTTACATACATTGTTTGTCAAATAGATAATTGAAGCCATGATTTGAAATTGATAAGCATGTAATTTTTTTTGTGCTATAATTTGGAAAGAGAAATGAAGTGCAATGAAGACTAGTGAGGCATTCCTTGCCTTTTATTCCTTAAGGACTAGAGAGTAGTCAAAATCCTGTAAATTTTGTAGTTCTATCAAAAAACGCAATTGAAAAGAATAACTAAATTCTTGTTCTTCTAAGTTCAAAATGTTAAGTTTTCATCATGGTTATTTTTTGAAGATTTTTAATTTAATAAGTCATTTTCCAAGGGTCATCTTTTAAACCTTAAAGTTCCAATGTCTCCTCAAAGGACAAAATGAATATTGAGTAGGTTCCTAATATCTCAATTCTTGTTGTAATTTTTTGAAACTCTTTTGAATATAGGAAATCAAAATAGCTATTTGGGATTATGATTTTTTTTTACTCAATGCCTATGACCAAAGAAATACAACATTAAAATCCAAAACAAAACGCATCAGGCCACACAATAAAGTTCACAAAAAATCAAATGTAACTTTTAAAATTATTTTTCACATGGAGAGTTTTTTCTACATGGAAAGATTTGGTTCATTCAATTTGAACTAAAACCCCTATATAACTAGCGATGGACAATCCATACTCCACTATTAATATTGCATCAAGAGATGAATGATGAAATTACGATACATACATAGTCCAAATGTGGACTATTGAATTGAAATGAATCAAAATCATCACGTGATGAAAAAATTATGGAAAATCTTGTTTTTTGAGTAATCTACGTATGTATTTGACTAACTTATAAAATAAACTATAAAATTTATTTTTTAGCACAATTTTCAAAAAAATTCAAAGAAAGTGAAATTGAGAAGGTTTAATTTACTCCTAGAACATTTTGGCCATTTGGATTTGATCTTAAACCTATCAAAGGTTTAGATTATTGCATTTCAATTCAATCTTAAACCTATCAATTGTTTAGATTATTGCATTTCAATTCAATCTTAAACNACCTATCAATTGTTTAGATTATTGCATTTCAATTCAATCTTAAACCTATCAAAGGTTTAGATTATTGCATTTCAATTCAATCTTAAACCTATCAAACGTTTAGATTTTTTGCAATCTTATAACTTTGTCTACATAAAATATTCTTAAAAAATGAAAATCAAGTCCGTATTTTTGAATTTTTTTTAGACTTTCAATTCAATTCTTCAATACAAAACTCATTTAATTCAATATTGATGGTACAAAAATTTCAAGCTTATGAGATTCAAGGCCAAAAATTCTAGGTAGGCAAGTTCCAAAAAAAACAGGATTTTTCTTCACTTTGTTTGCAAGTATCTTGCAGTCTATATAATCAAAGTTTTAAAATTTTCTTCTACATATTCTCAAATTAGTGTAGTCCAAGATATTATGGCTATGTATCCAAAAAAAACAATTTCTAAATTGTTTTTCACTTTGCAATAGAAATGGCATTTTTGAGTGGAACTTGATGAAGAAAGGCCTTGGAACTTTTTGGTGTAAATGCAATAAAAATTTTGAGGTCGGTTCTCGTAGGGCCGTTTGAATTATATAATATTTACATTGAAGTAAAGTCTTTAAAATCTATATTGTACAAGCATCAAAGAACTAACACATTAATTGTCAAAAAATTGATGGATGAAAAAATACATTTTGGGTCCTAGAAATGTGTTTGTATTTATTTGCTTTGAAAATATGAACGGCTTCCTTAAAAGGTTAAATTGTAGAATATTTGCGATGATTTTTTAAAATCTATATTACACAAATGTAAAAAAATGAACACAAGAATCTACAAGCATAAAGATGGTTGAAAAAAAGATTTGGATGATTTGGACATTTTTGCATTCATTTTGGAAAGAATGGACTCTCAATGAATCTTGTAGGGAGTCCCCCCTCATAATTCATTGAAATGTGCTTTTTAAAGAAATGGTATAACTTTTCACCATCTCTAAACAATCAATCTTATAATGATAACTATTTTTAGGTGGATCACACCTACTCGGAAAATTTGTAATAATGCTCCAAATTTGACAAAAAATTGTTAATACCAATAGTACAAAGTTTTTTTTATTGTGATTGGTTGAATTAGACAATCTACTTTGCATAATAATACTTGCAATAATGTATTAATGTAACTATGGTTAGTGTGTACTCCATGATGGTCCTCATCAATGTTCATTACAGTATGTAAGAGTTTTATAATTTTTATAACAAATACATTGGTACTTAGAATATTTTATTAGAAAAAAAAAGGTTATTACAAGCCTTAAAATATACATGCAAGGTAGAGGTATAAATGTGTTTTAGAGCATCTGCAATCCAACTCCAATATAATGGACGGTATCGGTATAACTAACTTTTGAACTGTAAATGGTGAGAACTTGAAAACTGTCTCATTGAAAGTGCATCCGAAATAACTTGGAGAAGGTATGAAAAAAAAAATTCAAAATTAGACATTAGACAAGTACTTCAAAAGCAAGGTAAAAATCTGAAATTATAGAGGTCTTAGTAAATCACGGTTACCAAAGCAAGATTTAGCCATTGACCCTCTAAATGTGGCCATATGTGAAGGATCGATTGCTAAATCTTGCTTTGGTAACCGTAATTTGCTAAGACCTCTATAATTTCAGATTTTTACCTTGCTTTTGAAGTACTTGTCTAATGTCTAATTTTGAATTTTTTTTTCATACCTTCTCCAAGTTATTTCAGATGCACTTCCAATGAGACAGTTTTCAAGTTCTCACCATTTACCGTTCAAAAGTTAGTTATACTGATACCGTCCATTATATTGGGGTTGGATTGCAGATGCTCTTAAACTGAAATTCTACTCAATATTGGCCACATAGCCTTCATGATATAGCCTTGCTTATCAAATGTTTTGGGGCTTCCGGGTCCATTCTATTCCTAATGCATTGATGGTTCATAATTTGAATGTCTAGTCCTTTAGAGGTTGGAGAGTCTATGTGTTTTTGTACATATAGAACAATATGAAGAAAGGCTAAATTTTCTTGACCAAAGAAAACTTAAATGTTAAATTGCTTGAATATGGATGAAGATTTAGAGTTCACATTGACACTTTTTGGACTTTTAAACAACCATGATTCATAATCTTCATGAAATTCAACATCCTTTTTTCAATTCATTAATGTTGAAAACAACTTTGAGGTAGGGTATATGAATCCGTAAAGGATTGAGGCCATTTTTTTGCCAAAAACACTCAAAGCTACCATTTCTATTGCAAAAAGTCAAAAACTTTGAAGATTGATATTTTTGGACATCTAACTATAGTATCCAACATCCAACTAACATGAAAATGTGTGGAATAAATTTCAGAAATTTTGATTGCATAGGTTGCAAGATATCTATGTTTAAAAGTGAAGAAAACAAGTTTTTTTGCATATATAGTGTAGGACTAGATTATTTGACTTTAAACCTTCTTAACTTAAATTTCTTTGCACTACAAGGTTTCAAGGTTATCTTTATGGTGGAAAAATTGAGTTGAGTGTCTARGGAAAAAAAMTTWAAAAARCTTAATTTCCATTTTTGAAATAATTGTTATATTGAAGTAGGTATAAGATAGAAGAAAAATCTAAATTATTAATATCTCTAAGATGGAATTGAAACGCATTAATCCCAATGGTGAGATTGTTCTATCAAGAAAACTAAATAAGCGGAACTTTTCTTTTGAAAAAATGTAAAAATTGCATTAAAAAATGAAGCCTACAAGTTATTTTTTCAAGATGATGCTTAGATTGCCCGAAAATTTGTCCATTATTTTCACATTACTTATTCAAATGAAATGAATCAAAGATTTTCATGTAGACAAAAGAATTTCAAAGATATAAAAAATTAATAAAAAATTTCAATTTTCTTTTTTCTTTTTTGGTGCCCGGTCTCCCTTCTTTTGAGCTTATTTTTCGGGGCATAATCCAATTTGTCCTTTGAAAGAACAATAGTCCTTTAGGGATTAAATCTCAAGATTTGAGCATGCCAAGATCAATATGATAAGTAAGATGGGGACCCTCATTGATTAATTTTCCCAGATTTCTTTTAAAATGCAAAATTTCTTTCAACTTGGGATYCAAATTAGCTTGTAGAGAGTAATTATTTTTCTTCTTCTTCGACCAAGGTGGGCTCTTCCAAATGCGACAACTCCAAAGTCAATTATGTATCCATGTATACTGAGAAACTGTTTTAGAACCAAACTTCATTCATCTATAACTTTTGCATAAAGCATCCAAATGCCACACCCTTTCGTGCCTTGGAACCTCCATTCACATGCCAAAAAAAATCAACAAAAATTTGACTAGTCTAATAATAGTAACAAGGCACAAAAAAATGTTGATTTTACAAGTACCCACCTTAATAGAAACCAACCACCTTAGTCACAGGAAAAAAAGACTTTTATATCCATATAATATATTACAAATATGATGGTATTTTCTTATAATACATTGACCAAATACTTTTCAATACAAGTATGTAAATAACAATGTATCAAAATTCATACGTTAAATTACAACTAAAGAGTTATAAAGGTAAATATGGGTTGTATAAAAAAAAAAAAGGGACAAATTAGAATGAATATTCCTACTCTTTCACTTCAAAAAAAATGAAAAAGAAAACACCCTAATTAGTACAGGGAAACGTACTGGCTACTATTACCGGAGTCATTTTTCTGTCTTGTTAATAGAGTCCTAATAAAAATATTACTGCCCTTTATTTTGACCCTTTAGTTTTTTTGGCATTACTCATAATGAAGTTGGCATTTCTTTTTTCCCTCAATCAACATTAGTGCCTAACACAATCCCCTTCAAGCATATCAAATTTTTAGTTTCGGAAAACCAAAACTTTTTTTTTTATGAATTTTTAAAAACAAATTAATGGGCTCATGTGAAAATTCAGAGAAAAAAAATTGGTGATGAATTTCTTAAATTTGAGTGTAGGGATATGTAGAAAACAATATCATAAAATATCAATTTTCAAAAATTGGGCACTATTCATGCCCAATTTTCAAAAATTGGGCCCCATTGAAATCTCTATAGAGAAAATTGTGAAACTTTCTTGAAGATGCTTGTTGAAAGAATGATGTGTGTATGGATGTTTTCTACATATCCCCACAATCAAATTTTAAAAGTAAATCACCAATTTTATTCTCTAAATTTTCATTTAAATCCATGAAAAAAAACTTTTAAGATTCACCAAAAATGGAGTCTTGTTTTTTCTCAAACTAAAAATATGGTATGCTTGAAGAGTATTGTGTGAGGCACTAATGTTTATTGAGGAAAATAAGAAATGTCAACTATATTAGGGATAGTCACACCTACTTCACTCCTCA
Source organism: Pleurozium schreberi (assembly GCA_006891605.1). Classification (NCBI taxonomy): domain Eukaryota; kingdom Viridiplantae; phylum Streptophyta; class Bryopsida; order Hypnales; family Hylocomiaceae; genus Pleurozium; species Pleurozium schreberi. Next base: position 114,319 of record VACF01002165.1, on the reverse strand, counting down.
CAAATTCTCGAGTGAGTGGGGACGTGTCAATTTGGAATTGGCTTTCCGATGGCTATCCACATCTAAATATTCTTCTCGTGTGAAGAGTTCTTGGCATCCATTGTTCTCCTCGAGAAGTGAATAATGGACGTGGAGAACTCTTCACGCAAGAAGAATATTCCACCATCCTTGCTTTTTGCCTTTGCATTGTTCCTCCATTGGTTTTTTTGTTACGCTATTGTTCCTTTTGTTACACTATGGTAATTTTAGCACAACTTTTGTTGCATGCAACTCCATTCTCCATTTTCATTTTGAAGAAATTTAGCACCAGCCTAGTGCTTGTATTCCAAGTGAGTTTACATGGAGCTTGAGAAGCTAATATACATAACAGAATAATTAAAGAACACCAACACCACTAACTACAACACTAATGTACACTACACAGAGTAATGGCACCGAAAAGAATTAAAGCCACTAAGTAACTTAAGGCCTATAAGCCAACGGTTTACAACTAATCATATTCAACAGTACATACAAGTGGATGGATGAATTCATTCTTATGAACTAAAGGCAGACAAGGTTTAAGAAGAAATTAATTCCAACACCCTCCCTTGTTTGTAAAACCTTGTCTTACTTGTGTAAGCGTTTAGGGTGAGCAAGATGTCGCAAACGTTTGAGTTCGTAATGGAGGCAATTCGAGAACTGTGCATTTTTGTCGATTGCATGTCGCAGGTAAGTTGTTCAAACATTGATAAAGGACAATATCCACTCTTTGTTCTTCGAGTTGATACTGATTAGTGCATCGTGTATGCAGATACAGATGTTGCTAGTAATGCTGCCGTTGTTCGTCATGGCAGTGCGTCGCATGTGTGACAATCTCCAAGCAGTATGTGGTTATCTATGGATATTGCTTCAGCAACAGGGTGAGGAACATCGAGCAGAACCTGAGGTCAAATCATCCTTTAGCTCGACCGGAAGTATCTCTAGGGTTTCTGAGGTCAGTCCAGATAGTTCAATCGAGGAGCTGTGGAGACATTTAGAGGCACGTCCAGAAGAGTGGTGGGACGATCGTAACTCACGAACACTAGTAGAAAAACATGTCCTAAATGACTATCTTCAATGACTAAAAAGTGTCCACAGTGACTCATTTGTAGTCATTGTGGACAATTTTCAGTCATTTAGGACAGTCATTTATAGCATGTTTTCTACTAGTGGAAGAAACCCTCGAGCTCCTAATTTTAAGCATTGAGTGACCATAATAGCGCTTTGGATTGATAACTTCCAGACTCCTCAGTAGGCACGAAAGAAATTTCAGTCTTAGCAGAAAGGGTTTCTTAACACACCTGCCTAAGATCGATTCTCTGTGAATATGCTGCAAGGAAGTGGCTTTGTAAGAAAATCAGCTAGTTGAAATTGAGTAGGCACATACTCCACTTGTACTTCTCCGGCTTGTGTTGCCTCCCTTATAAAGTRATGTTGAATTTCTATATGCTTGGTTCTGGCATGTAGAATTGGATTCTTGACTAGCCCAATGCATGATTGATTGTCACTAAGAAGAGTTGTAGGATCATTCAATTGAGTCCCAGCTCATTGAATAGTCTTCGGAAATGGATTATGTCTTTGGCTGCATCAATCAACACTCAGTACTCAACTTCCGTGTTGGAGAGTGAAACTGTGGATTGCAGCTTACTGCTCCAGTGAACAATTGAATCTCCAAACTTGTGCAATATGCCTGAAGTAGATCGCTTGGAATCAAGGTCACAGCCCCAGTCTGCGTCAGCATAGGTGTGATATGTCCTTCCTGTCTTAGATTTGAATAAAGTGCCGTAATTCTTGGTGCCACTCAGATACCTTAGTATTTTCTTGGCTGGGAGAAAATGAGCATTTTCAGGACATTGCACATACCGTGATACACATCCGACCGCATAATTGATGTCGGGTCTTGTGTGTGTCAAGTATATCAAACTGCAGACCAGAGATCGGTACAGAGTAGGATCGACTTTCCATGTTCCCATTTCCTATTGCAATGTGACTTTTGGATCGAACGGTAGCTTGGTAGGATTACTATCTTGTAAATCAAACTTCTCAAGAAGTTTCTGAACGTACCCTTGTTGATGAATAAATATACCTTCGTTTCGGCGACAGATTTCGATTCCAAGGTAGTGGCTTGCTGTACCCAAATTGATCATCTCAAATTCTTCATGTAGTTGAGACTTGAGATGAGAAATAAATTCAGTGTCGTCTCCAGTTATGATAAGATCATCAACATAAAGGAGAAGTATGGTAAGCTTATCATCCCTGTTGGGGTAGTAAAGATTTGGGTCGCATTCACTTCGGATCAATCCTTTACTCAAAAACCATTGATTGATTATGTCGTACCGAGCCTTTAGAGCCTGCTTAAGACCATAGAGGGCACGCAAAATTCTGCACATTTTTGAATCATCTCTAGCATGGGGAAAACCATCAGGAATCTCCATTAGAATCTCCTTGTTGATTGTGCCATTTAAAAATGCCRAAATAACGTCCATCTAGTGCAATGGCCAGTCATGTTTCGCTGCCAAGGCTATAATAAGCAAGATTGTTGACCATTTCACAACGGGTGCAAAAATCTCGCTATAATGAATTCCTTCTTGCTGTTGAAAACCCCTTGCTACGATTCTTGCCTTGAATTTGTTGATTAGTCCTTCTGCCGTCTTCTTAAGCTTGAATATCCATTTGGCTGTAATAGGCTTCATGTTGGATGGTCGATCAATGACTTCCCATGTCTTGTTTTTTAAGATTGCGTCAATCTCCTTTTGAATAGCTGCTTGCCACTCCTTATGTTGAGAAGCCGTGGCAAAATCTTGAGGTTCTTCCATTTGTTCAACAGCAAGGGTCCAAAAATCTCGCAGCTTGATCGAGGGCTGCCTGCGGTGACTAGGATAGCATCGAGTAGTGGGACCATCACTACGATTAGCTGGGAGTGGTTGTGGTTGATCTTAAACTCATTGATCAATTTGATGACTAGAAGATACTAAGATCCTAGTTGTGTTATCCTGTGGTGGGGTCATTATGCGGGCTTCAAGAGACTCTACGGGATTTGGGGTGTCGTATTCTAAATTAGGAAAGTCTACGTCTGGATTGGTTTTGTTTGTCGGAGCTTCACTATGATCGTCTGAGTCATCTCTCTGATCATTCGGCATTTCTCTCTTTGTTATTTCGGAGATATTATCGATAGGTGCACAAGACCCTAGGAACTTTAGGCCTAATTTAGTTTCGTCAAACACTACGTCGCGACTTACTATGACTTTCTAATTACTGTGGTCAAACAATCAAAAGGCTTTGGTTTCTTTATCAAGGCCTAGAAATATACAAATGCGAGTTTTACTATCTAGCGTTTTTCGGTATTCTTTTGGGATGTATACATATGCAACACACCCAAATATTCTAAGGTTTGAAACATCAAGAGTAATACTTGAATATTTTGTTTCTGGTTTTTTTTTGGAGTTTGCGCGAGTCGGGTTGCGATTGATAAGGTACACTGCATGAGAAACAACTTCTGCCCATAGGTACGTTGGCAAATCACAGTCGTGTAAGATACTCGCTTTCTCCATTATTGTTCGGTTTCGTCTTTCTGAGACTATGTTTTGCTGAGGTGTACTTGCTCAAGTGAGCTCACGTCGTATTCCGTTTTCCAGGCAAAAGGTTGTAAAATCATTTGAGAGATATTCTCCCCCTCTATCAGATCGTAATACTTGAATCCGATTGCAGGTTTCTGTTTCTATTTGACTTTTAAACTGTCTAAATTTTGTTAGAGTCTCGCTTTTGCACTTAAGAAAGTACACCCAGATCTTTCGTGAAAAATCATCAATGAATACCAACGCATGACGAGATCCTCCTAAAGACATTTGTTGCATTGGGCCCATTAAGTCAGTGTGAATACGGTAGCTAGGGTTCGGTGCTCTAATTTTAGAGTGCTTTGAGAAGCGCTCACGGTGTTGACGTCCTACCAGACAATACGCACAGACTTGCTTTTCCGAGCTAAGGTTTGGCAATCCTAAAACATAGGAGTTTTTAGACAAGAAACACATTCCTGGAAAGTTGAGATGACCCAGGCGTTGATGCCATAGGGTTGTAACGTTTTTGTTTTCATCAGATAAAGCTGCAAACTAACTTTCACAAGAATATAGACCATTTGTATGGTCTCGTCTTCCTGATGCATCTACTTGCCCTTGTAGATTCATGATCTAGCATTGACAATTTGAAAACATGATTTTGTATCCAGAATCAGCAATTGCACCGACAGACATTAGTTTTTTTTCATACTCGGTACATACTTGACAGACTTTAATTTTATTGCTCCAGATTTAGTGTTTATAGTTGCTGAGCTAGACCCTGCTATTACGTGTGACTCGCCTCCCACGGTTTTGATCTCACTGATCTCAACATCGGAACTACTTGGGGGGTGATCTAGTTTTTGGTAGTTTGTAGCTATGTTATTGCTCCACTATCAAGATATCAGGGGCCATTCCCCCAGTAGTAGTTCGGATCATAGCCCCAATCTATCTAATTGTCAAACATTTCAGCGGAGTTAGCTTATTCAGTAGTTTTTCCACTCTCAAAGTTTGGGTAGACGTATGGGTTTCTAGGCAGCTTCCAGTCGCGTGCAAAATGACCTAGCTTGTGACAATTGTAACACACAGGTGGTGGTCGTGGTATGCCATATGGTCCCCTTCCTAGAAATCCGCGCCCTTGTATTGGCCACGGTCCTCCTCGTCCCTGCATTGAGGCTTGCCGGTGAAAGTTGGCCACCAGGGCCTCCTCGTCGCCGAATAACTGGCTGCGGTGCTTGCGTCGGTGAAACTCAGACAGATGGACAACAAGCTTGCGCTCAACTTCTCAAAGGTCATGCCTGGATTTAAGTGCGTAAGGGTTTGAATGATGCTCTCAAAAGACTGTGGTAGCCTGATCAATACCATTTGATTAATGTTTTGATCGGTGAGTCTTTCTCCCATGCTCAGCAGCCTGTTCTTCAGTTCTTGTGCCTTCTTCACGTAGTCTTCTACAGATTCGCCTTTGTTCATTCGCATCGACTGAAGTTGTCCCAAAATCGTGAGGACCTAAGACTAATTGCTCGAGTTGAAATGCTCCTTAAGAGCCTTCCATGCAATTGTTGGATCAGTATGCTTTGTGACTAAATCAACGAGATCATCAAAAACTGATAGTAAGATCAGAAGACTAGCTAGTGTTTTCTTCTTTGCTAATCTCGCTTCTGTTAATGCTTCCCCGTCAATCGTTACTGGATACTCGGTAGGACTCTGCTGTGTTTCAGTAATCATCCATTGACCTTCCCCTCTCAATATTGCTCGCATTTTCAATGCCCAGATATAGTAGTTGGAAGAACCCTTCAGCTTATCACTCGCCCTAATCCCCACGCTTAAATTTTCTACCATCTTTGCTAAGACTCTAACAGAAGCAGTGCTCTGCTGTAATAGACTATGCGTCCAAGAAACTTTCTCTCTCTCTCTCTACTTGCCCAGGAGCAGTGCTTCCAACTGGGATTTCTCACTAACTCTCAACGTATTCTGTCACTAAAAGAAAKCACTCTAATGCCATGAAGAAATTTAGCACCAGCCCAGTGCTTGTATCCCAAATGAGTTTACATGAAGCTTGAGAAGCTAATATACATAACAAAATAATTAAGGAGCACCAACACCACTAACTACAACACTAATGTACACTACATAGAATAATGGCACCGAAAAGAATTAAAGCCACTAAGTAATTCAAGGCCTGTAAGCCAACGGTTTACAACTAATCATATTCAACAGTACATACAAGTGGATGGATGAATTCGTTCTTGTGAACGAAAAGGAGACATGGTTTAAGAGGAAATTAATTACAACACATTTTCCACTCACAAGATTGGGGTATCACATTTTCTTCACAAATTGAGGCTACCAATTAGCTCCTCGTTTCTCTTAATCTTCAAAGAAGTTTTGTGGAGTGAAAAATGCCATATTTAACTACTTTTGGACTATTTAATGAATTTTGGACTTTACATCAAAAGATCTCTAGATTATAAATCGAGAGCCCTCCCGATGTTTTGCATAGATTTCCCTATGTTTTGCATTATCTCCCAATAACCCATTTTTTTCCTCCCAATGACCATTATTACTTTTGGACTTTCAAAAGTCCAAACGTAATTAAATGTGGCATAGAAGGTGTGACTACCCTCATTATGAATAATGCCCAAAAAATTGAAGGGTCCATACATGGGACGACAATTTTTTTTTGGAAGGCACTGTACAAGGCCAGTCGGCATGGCAATACGTCCCACTCCCAATCGACAAATGATCCGGGAACTATTGTTGTAGGGTAGAACCATCCATAACCAACTGGCACCCCATAGCCAATCTATAGATTGACTTATTTCCAATCAAGGCTAGAATGCTTTTTTATTCTCCTTTTCAAGATTGGGATTGAAAGTTCATGATACATATATCATATTAGTGAGTAAGAAAGTTGAAAGCAATGAGTGGAAAACTAGTTTTTTGAATGATCAAAATTGGAAGAGTCTAGAGATTGGTTACTGATCTGGAGCACTTTTTTGCCTGTCAAAATTCATTGTAATTTCAATTCATGTGTTAAAATGACCAAAGTTTTTGCAATTCCCATCATATTTATCAATACACCTCTGAAAATATTTGCCTTTGGATTTGTCCATAATTCCTTATTTGATCGGTTATGGGTAGTTCTTAGGTAAAGGGTCCTAAAATGGAGCGGGTTCTAAAATGGAATAGGCTCTAGAGGTACATTTTGCAATCTTCAATGTACAAGCAGTCTACATTTGAGGAGGTGGTCCGTTTTAGAGCCCACTGAATTACACGTTATTCAAAAATTCATAACTAATTCCAAAAAGCTTAAAAAAATATAAAACGACTTGGGTTAGATGCCAATTCCACTTGTTTTTCAAGAAAAATTTACTGAAAATTATTTCAAACAGTTACACCTTGCCAAAATTCAGCTTCAGCCCTTAGAGCATTCCCACTAGGTCTTCCGTATCCGTTTCCCTACTTTATTTGGAGACCTCATATACAAATGAGATCTGGCGAATCCTGCAAACGAGGCTTGCGACACACAACTAGGGCGCCACTTTTGGAGAGTTCTGTAAAATTTAGGGATGCAGAACATCGAAAAGCTTGGTGCAGTGAAGGTTCCGTTTCCCTATCTGTACTTGAGGTCCTCTCCCTAAAAATTAAAAATTTAGGGATACGGAACTCACTGGTGGGGTTGCTCTTAGATGGGCCATTATGGACCTCCTACCTTACCCTAAAAGAGCGCGTCGAATTGCTGCTGCCTGCGTCGGTTTCTCCGTCCCCGGGGGTTCCGTCTTCGTCAAATTTCTTCCGTCACCAATCTAATAACTTATTACTCCGTGATTCATAAMTTTTTTCCTTTACCGTTTTGCAGACTGCCTGACGGAATCACTCATCAGGGCGTCCAGCGTTTGCCAGGAAACGCGGAGTTCGCACATGGAAATTTCGGTGCTAAGTGTTCACTGTAGTGATGAGCTGCTCCACGTCCCTCCCTCCATCCGTCCATCCGTTCGTTCCCTGGCCGGTGCCTCAGTCTTTGCAGTTTGAAATTTCGGTGTTTCTTGTGGTCAATTAAGAAAAGGAGATTTTCTGACCAACTGCATGACCCCCCGGCCCCCCCGCCGGTAATGAATGAAAGAATCCGAATCCTTCAGTTCAGTTCATTTCAGTTCTGGCTGGCTGGCTGAGCAGTTCTGTTCTCCTCAGTGGGTGGACTGCATTGCGAAGAATTGAATTGAATTGAATTGAATTGAAGGGTCCGCCCTCCGTCGTCCGCCGAGTGAGGACGGGAGGAATCAGGAATGTTCTTCTTCCCCCTTCCCATCTCCGAGCCAGGATTCTCTGAAGCTTGGCTATTGGCAGCGCCAACAGAAAAAACTGCCCTCCTGATCTGGCAGCAGCAGCAACGGAACCAGCGAATCGAATAACGTCCTTTCGAGTTGCATCAGGCAGGCTTTTCGGGGCTTTTTGCCGCACAGTGACGACGGACGACGGACGACGGGAGGGCGGGACTGCGGGAGGGGCCAGCCAGGGCCAGGGCCAGGGCCAAACTGAACAGGCAGCAGCTGAGCAGCAGCAGCCCTCACTGATGAAGGAAGGATCTCATCAGCCAGCAGCAGCTCAGAAGCAGCAGCTGCTGACCCAATTAACAAGTTCCCTTTTCGAAACTGAAGATGGAAATCTTCCATTTTTCTCTTTAATAATTTGAATAACTTGAATACTGTTGATTGGGTTTTTCTTTACGCGACGACCAGAGGATGCTTCGCATTAAGTTATCTCCTTGCCTTTATCGCCCCTGGATTCTTTCCTGATTTGCACCACGGACACCTTGCATYACCTAACTTTGTTCCACAAGAATGATACCCTCCGGCATCAATGACTGACAACAGCTTTCAACCAACTGTTTTCATTCATCTYGCAAGTAAAGTAATAATAGAATTTTTGATGATTTTCCGGCACTCTACAAGTGCAACAAGCTCTCGCCCCGGCCTGGGTGGGTCTCTTTGAAGATGACTCCGACGGTGAAAACGGGAGACTGCCCTTTTCCGCATCAGCTGTGGGGACGGAACGGGGGATGCTCATCTAGAATCTTCACTAATTAGAATATTGAAAGTCATTAAACATAAAGTTAAGTCTCTTGAACCCTTGAGTGACAGACCGGTGGCCGTGGAAATCATGCATTTTTGACATCATCTACTTTGAAAAGCAAAATATACTCGTTGGAAGTCAAAGGACTAGAAAAGATTTCCCTTTCCACTCCTAACACTCCTAATACCAAGGATGAAAATTAGCAATTCTGTCCTACACGGTTTGATTCTCTGTCATCATGAGGACACAAAACATCCGCCAAGGCCTTCAAGGGTTAATAGTGAAACTTATTGGCTAGTAGCAAAAAGAGAATTCCTATGCATTGGAGCAACCATTATTCGGACACTATATAAATAAGCTGTGAATTTTCAAAGTCTTATTTCTAGGTGTACTAAAAAATCAACACAAGGCACTCATAGACTGTCACGTTTGATTGTGTACATCTTGTTTAGTGAATATATGTAAGTTTTTTTTTACGCGTTTTGATGTGCCTTGGTCCAAATGTAGGTGTGGCAAGTTGGGCAGTACTGTTAGTTCTACAGTAATAAGCCCCCCAGTCCTGTGGAAAGCAAAAATTGGTAGAAACTTCAGAAGGCTGGTACTACACAAGACGGACTGTTGCAGGCACGTTGTTTGACTGAGGTAAATTAAGATGGAAGCGACGCTCGCTCCTGGCGTGCAAAAGCTGCTAACTGAACTTACCTTAACTTTTAAGTCTTTAACAGCAGAATCTTTTTCAGCAATTGACAGACAGATCGACACATGACGATGATGCCCTGGAAGTGCATCTTCAATTCAAATCATCCAGTTCATGGCAATTTCTGCAATTCAAATGGAATCAATTTGCAGGGGAGAAGCGGCGGCAACCACGACTTCCACACAWTGGAAACTTGTCCATTGGAAGGGGCTTGCATAAAATTTATAAACGGAATGGAACTTAATAGTAACTTAATGCAGTCGCAGGGGAGACGGACTGAAGCAGCAGCTCTTTGAAAGTTTGAATGTCTTCCTCGGCAGCCGGTTGCTCTGTCTCCGTGGACCAAATTGCAGTCAAGAGGAGCGGAGTCCGTAATCGCAACGGATCACAAGTTTAAAGTTTGCCGGCACCTTCAAAGTAAAGCTTGGACAATTATACTATTATAATACCTTCTAGACTGACTTATACTTTTTAGTTCTCACTACACTAATAATGGTAATTTAGTGTTGTGTTAGAGCAGCCCCACGGCTACACGGCCCACCAACAATGTAAACATTCTTGGCCATTGATCTTCTCTGTCAGAATGGTTCAAAACATTTACAGTGTTACATGGCCATGTAGCGATGGGGCTGCTCTTATGGAGAGCATCTACAATGCTACCGGGAAAAGGCCCAGCATTGGAACTATAGAGAGTGCTTTGGCATTTCTAATTAAAAACTAACTGCAATGCAACTGTGAAGGGGCCCTCCACTTCCACGGCCTCGGTATGCAACCACTCGATATTGGCAAATTTGCAAAATGTGAAGGGCCCACAAGTTGGCTAGGTGTGGGAATAACCATTGTTGTCATACCTTTTCAAGCATTGGTATGTGTGTTAATCAATGCAACCTTCCCTTTTTTGCATGGAAAATCTTCTTTAAGGTAGAATTTCGTCCTCCCTATTTTATTGAGTTAGGGAAGTTTTACCATATTGGAGAAAGTTAAGGCCTGGCTTGAGCTTGAATCAGTACTCTAATAATGGTTTTTAGTGTTATGTTACTACTTGTGTTACTTGAACTTTTACCACACCCACTCTAAATTTCAAGTGGTTTGCATTTAGAGTTGTGTTCACCACCCTGTAATTCATATATTTAGGTTTATATTTTTTCATTGCAATTTGATGAAATAATATGTAACATTAAATGTAATTTTGTAAAAAAAAGTAATCTAATAGTTGACAAATAGTGTCTATGTCGATATTTAGTGTTGTGCCTCAAGCGTAATTACTGTTGCCAACACTTAATATCATTATTAATGTAGTGAGGGCAGGAGTGAGGGGCGCAAAATAGTGTCAATTCCTGAATTTTGTTCTTTGTAAAAGCTGAGATTTTAGTACATTAATGTCATGCAACCCAATGAAATAATTTAAGAGATGTCCAAACTGAGTTTTTTTTTTAATCCTCTTTAAGTAACAGGTCCAAAAATCGCCCACGTAAGAGCTGAAACTGAATTTTGGGGAGGCGAAGCTTCTTGAAATAATTTTTCAGTAAAATGTTTTATGAAAGACAAGTGGAATTGGCATCTAACCCAAGTCGTTTCATAAGTTTTGGAGCTTTGTGGAATGAGTTATAAAAATTTGAAGTTGAAATGGCATAGGGCTCTAAAATGGAGCACCTCCTAAAATATACATGGCTTGTGCATGGCTGAAGGCTATGAAGAAGAAACATGTATATATATAGTGTACATTTGAGGAGTTGGGAGTTTTGGAGCTTGTACAATTTTAGATCCAGTTAAGGTAGTCGGTCCATAAACCGACCATCTAAGCTCTGGAACTGAATTTTGGGCTGGTGAAACTTCTCAAAATATTTTTGAACAAATTTTCCTTGAAAGAGAAGAAGAATTGTCATCTAACCCAAGTTGTTTCATATTTTTTGGATCATTTTTGAATTAGTTATGAATTTTCAAATGAGATGTGTTGTAGGTCCCTATTTGTGATCCTAGGTTTTTCATTAAGTGTTCACTGCAACTTCTAAAAAGAAATGGGAAAAGAAAGGAGACTCATTGGCTCTTGCAATAATAAATAATATTTTTCTCGATTCATTTAATGACAATGAAGGTCAATTCAAGAACCACCTCCAATCCATTCCAATATCATTTATAGGGGCGATTCTAAATGACCGCTCGCATTTCGAGCCTCCTACCTTACCTTACATTGTTTTCAAACTCTTTGTTTTTTGACACTTGGTGTCACCCTCAAAACTTTGCCAATAAAGTCTTGATAATTTTTTTATTGGAAACAATAACTTTTTCTTGGAAAGTAGGTACATATTGATTTAGGAGTTTGGATGCAAACCTCATAAATTAAACTTGTGTTTGAAATTTTGTTTAGCTCCTAGCTATAACATATTGAAATGTGGTGGTAACATTTGCATGGAATATGCAAATAATGTTTTTTCAAGTGCGTTAGATCCCATTTTCCTTAGTGAACAAAAATGTTTGCTAAAGTGATTCAAGGTTGGAATCATAAAAGTGGAATGCAAAGAGGTCACCAAATTCATATGGGACAACTATAAACCAACAATTTTTTTTTTTTTGCTTGGTAGGTCAATTAAAGAGGGCTTGCAATTACCAATTGGAGTGCGTGCATGGAATCTCTTAGTGATTGCAAATGTCGTGGATTACAAATTGAAAAGACTCCTTTAACGTTGTCTCTTCAAGTGCAAATTTGCAAGGTAGGGATGGCTTAGATTGGAAGGAAGTAAAGAAATCTTGCATCTTGTGCCTTGAAGGGCCAAGAGATAGTTGATATTTGATATCACAATCCCACGAGATGAAACAAATACAAACCTTGTAACTCTCCCCAAAATCTTTCTTGGGATGTTCTTGGGGTTCCTAATACATGGAAGATTTAGTGTGTCAAAATCATAATTTTTTTTAGGAGGAAAAAATTAATGTTCATAAGGTGTATTACCTTACTTAGAGAGACACAATCTATACTACCCATAGTAGCTACATATGGATCACAAAAGGGCATCTATCTTGAGTAATCTTGAGAAAACGAAGTTCTTTATAGATGACTTTATCTTGACTTGGTGCAAGCACCAAATCTATTGCAAGGGTGATGCAACCAAATCCAAGAGTAGAAACTTGCTCCCATCCTCACCACCAATGGTAGACTTCTTCATGTAGACTTGGGATCAAGATTAGTTTCTAATTCTTTTAACTTTTTTGCATGAGGTAACTACACCTAATTGTGATTGCTTTCAAAAATTGACCAATCTTGATTCTTGCCTAAAACTGTACTTCCACTATTCATGAGTCTATGGTTGGTTCTAGAAACACCCATTTTTAGCATTTTGAAAGTCCATATTTGTGCGATTTTAGGTATAGTTACTTGGGGGGTGGACTACATATGATGTTGGTTGGCAACATGCGTTCAAGCCTCTATTACAAGGGGGGCTATGTAGGTAAATTTTTTGAATTTTGATAGGGCTATATTTACCTAAATTTCTAAATTCATCTTATTTTATGTATCCTATATTTTATTTAAGAATTTTTCTTTCCCTTTTTTGTGTACCCTATATTCATTAAAAATACAAAAACATAGGCAAAAAAAATTCTATATAGGGTCATACGGAAATTCTTCACCAAAAATTGTACATACAAAAATGATTTACTACAAAAGAAAGCAATTCAGTAATTGCTTGTAAGCACGCAATACTTTAAAACTACAAGTATATTCAATGACAGGATTTCCAAAATGAAACTTTTCACAACTGAAGCACTAACTACATTGAAGCTTAATGAACTTTGTAGCTACTATTTCCAAACAGTCAAAGCCAAAGTACTTGCACATACGGAGTAGGCTAGAGCACTAACTCACATGAACTGAATGGACTTCGTCAAAACCTAGTACATCCACATTCTATTCTTATTCTTAGCGAGTGACATTGCAAATTGTTGGGATCCACATCACCTAGGATACTACCTCCGAAATCTTGGATCCTTCTATAAACTTATACTAGTAATTAAAAGTTCACATATTTAGGAATGAATTTTGGCTAGGCTACTTTAGAAGAAAAGAAAAACTAAATTTTTGTATTATTCCATACCCTTCATTACTAATAAATTCAAATATCACATTACCATCATGCTAATGTATTTTGATTTTTTTTAAAACGTTTAGGACCAAGGTAATTAAAGTGACCCTTTATTTGATTGCACGCTAACGATAAAAAAAAAATGGAAGTGCCTCCCCCCGAGTATAGTAACCTTGATATAAACTAGTCATCTTCAAAGGAAAAAAGAACATTTTCTAATATATAAAACATTCTAAAGCAGCCATAGCATTGTTAACCTCTAAAGGACCGAGGCACATTTTGAATGGGTAGAAATTGTCAAAAACTACCACTTTCAGGGCACCAAGAAAAAAATGAAAAAAAAGTTTTTTTTTCAAAATTCAATTGTACAAATCTATAATAGAATTTTCTAGAAATGTGTGGGAAAATTTTCAAAAATTCCGACCGCACAAATTGGAAGATTACAACGTTTGAAGTTAGGTGAAAAAATCTTTTTTCAACCTTGCCCGACAATGCCTGAAAACTTTAGTACTTTTTAGAATGATTTTTTTGCATTGCACAAGGTTTTTTTGACAATTTTTCTTTACATCATGTAAATAATATACCAACCAAATTTCGAAAATTACAAGAAGAGTTTTGCACATATTGCCCGAGTTGCTCTAAAAGTTTAGGGTAGCATAACTTTTGATCTAGGCACTTGAGCGGAAAATAAAATTAGATTTTCAGCAAGAGGCTCTATATTTACACATTATGTTCAAATTTCATGAACAACCAATCCAAAATGACTTCGTCGGAACCTACCTCAAATTTCTTGGGGACATTGAACAAACAATTGATTCTGTAGGGGTTAAACAACACTAGAGGAGGATCCCTTTTGCTCCCCCCAAACATGGAGCCCTAAAAACATTGCATCCAACCAATACTTCATTGCCTACACTATTCACATAATCCACGTAGTCAATAGGTTGTTGTAGAATCCCATAGGCATCTTGCAACATTGACATAATCCCACAAAGGTCATAGTTGGCTAGCCAATTGCATTGTCTTGATTACAACTAAATTGTATAACAAATATCGAGAGAAGAATAGTCCCTCCTTCAAGAGGGAATGGATCCTCCCTGTATGGTAGAGGAACTCATAACCGATCAAATAAGCAATTATGGACATGATCTACGGTATTGGTAGGCGAAGCAAATATTTTCAGAGGTGCATTGATTGAAATGATGGAAATTGCAAAAACTTTGGTAATTTTATCTATTACAATGAAATTACTATGAATTTTGAAAGGCCAAAGTTGGACTTAACCCATGATCAACATCTAGAGTCATCTAATTCCAATCATTCAAGAACTACTTTCCTGCTCATTGTTTCCTACTTTCGTGCTCACTTATGTGTCATGAACTTATTGGTCCAACCCTTGAAAAATTAAAAACACGCATTCCAAGGAGCAAATGAAAATCTGTTCCAGCCTTAGTCGGAAACACAACACCCTATTGATTGGTGATGGGGCGCCGGTTAGTAATGGGTCCTTCTACCATATACAATGCTATGGCTTTTACCCAATACCAACCCCTGACCTATTACCACCCAAAGGTACAACCTTTGTTCATTCTAGAATCAATGGCAACCCTACATTTTTGTAGTGTTGGATCACGTGTTGGTATTGGGTTAAGCTACCTTAAGGTAGATTGCTCTTAAAGCGACCATTTAAGAGCTGATTGCGTTTGAGGAATTAGTTATAGTTTTTGAAGTTGTAATGCACTGATCACCAAAAGCGACCACCTTTTGAAATGTACATTGTTGGTACATTTTTAGAATTAAACTTTGACCCTTCATAACTTTTGCATATTGTATCCAAATGTTGCATTCTTTGGTGCATTGGAACTTCCTTTCAAAATCTGACCAGCCTTATAATAGTAACTAGACACAGTACCAATTTGTGGCGCTTTGAGGATGCCTTAGTAAAAGTAACTCATGCTCAGCGCCACCTACTGCCACGGAGACTTTTTATTTCCTTTTTTCTTTGTTTTCGTCTGGCACACATTTGAATATTTTGGTTTCAATGGCTAGCACGGCGGAAGATTTTCGGGAGTCCCAGCATCTAGAACGTGAGGTACATGCCTCTCTCCTCTCCTCTCCTGCCTTATCCCCAGCAACAGGTCTCTCCACCTACTGCCGCTGGCATGTGGAGTTGAATTATGTGCTCTCGTCTTTCTTTTCACTGGGGTGGAAGGCCACTCCGCCAGCCTCTCCCCAATTGTCAAACATTCCCCGTCCTTGCCTGGAGGATGCTAACGTAGCGCCACTCCCTCGCCTTTGACAGCGATTGGTAAAGCTTCATTCCTGCCGTCACACAGGATCACCAACTGAGCTGAACTGAACTGAAACGGAACTTCAATCCGTCTTTTCAATTCCCATCACGCGTTAAACTTACAGTATGGATGCAGGCCAAGCAGGCCTCCCACTCCGCTGTTGTACAGTACATTAACTTACTCAAGAAGAATCACCACCAGAAACACCACATTGGCTACGTTACGGAAACTTTGAAGAAAGCTATGGTGTGTAAGCTACTTATTAGGGCATCGTCATCGTCGTCAGCAGCAATAGCCAGCAGCAGCAGCAGCAGCAGCAGGAGGCGTCCTCAGATTCTCCATCAGCATCGGAACTTAACTTACTGCCCGCCCTATCACGCACCTGAAAAGACAGGCAGCAACAACGCGGAGGATTACTTGCTAAGTTTACTTTCAAATGCGGGAGGACGGACCCGCCTGCACTGTAGAATCGGGATGCCGTAGCAGTGCGAATAATCCTCTGCGGCAGCAGCAGCAGCACGGCAGTTGGTAAGTTAAGCTTAGTAAGTTAGTCTCGCTGGGACCATGATCATGCAGCTCCGTCGTCCGTCATGGAGCGGCGGTGTGGGGCTTTGCAGGGGAGCGAATATTATTTAAAATCATGCTTTGGCGGTGATGGGGGCAGGTCAGAAACTGTTCGATCCCGGTGCAAACTTCAGTTTCAGAATAGAAAAAATGATACTGTGGCGGTGATGGGGGCAGGCGGGCGAGAGCAAGTTGGAAGTGCCAGATCCCGGTATAAACTTTTTGATGAGGGATTTCGAGGGGATGATTCCGAAGTGCGAACGGATCCCGGTATAAACTTTCGTGAGGAATCTCGAAGGGATGATTCCGACGTGCAAGCCGAGCTCGGTATTATCTTTCAAGAGGAATCTCGAAGGGATGATGCCGAAGTGCAAGGAAAGCAAGGCACAGTACTRTTGTAGTCTTTTCATTCGATTCAACTGAAAGAGAAAGAAAGAAGAAAAGAAGAAAGAAAAGCAAGACCTAGTATAATAAGTTATTAGTACATTCAATCCAGGCCTTGAAGATTGCAGGTTCCACATGGCAAGAGCGAGTGAAATCAACAGGTAAGTACTCCCAAGCCAAGCCGAGCAACTGAATCATCATGGCTTGGCAAGGTCGAAAGTTACCATGCTCCATGCCCTTGCGACAAGTGTGGGAAAAAAAAAGAGAGAGAATTAGATTATTGTTGCATGATGACGCACGGCGGGGCCGGCCATTCCCCAAGAATTAATTCCTCCCATCTCGTAGAGTCGTGACATGTGGGTACAGTAAGTTACAGGAAGAAATAGCCAGACGGTGCATCCTCAGATTGTCAAACTAAGTTATACGATTCGCTCCATGAGCGACGACGGAGCGAATTATAGTAACAGTTTCGTAAAAAAAAAATCGTACCATTTCTATTTGGGGGAGGCAACTGAAGAGATCGATCGACCGTCACTGGCTGGCTGAACTTATTTACCATGAGGCGCAGGTACCATTGTTTTATTACTTTGAATCTCCCAGATCTGTGCATGGTTTTGGGACGGATGATTCCCGTCTCTTTTGCAGCGCCAGAGGAGTGATGGCGTCCATAGCCAACCAGCCAGCCTACTGTAGCTAGCGGCATTAGGTTGAAGTTACTGGCCTTCGGTGCAGTTGGTGCGCGCGGGGGCATGGCGGCCAGGTGCAGGCTCCCTTGACGAATTCCTTCAGTTTCCCACTCATCAGGGCCGGCCGGCGACCAGCCGCACCATAATTGCAGTTGACGATGCAACGGAAAGCTAGCGCCATCTCTCCTGACGACACCTCACTAGAGTAGTTCCCTTTCAACGCCCAGATCCCCATCCATCTCCAGGAATCGATCTCCGTCCACCGGCACCCATCCTCCTTTTAACCTAATTGTTAATATTATTAATGATCAACGGGGATCAATCCGGCGTTGGAARGCCCATCATGCCAGCTGCGAAATGTCGGGTTCCCACAGGCTGGGGCTTCTGGYTGGGGATGCAGCGTGCGCTGCACGCTGGAATCACACTGGACAACAATCGACAATCCGTTCCTGAAGATATGATCAGAAATGCCCAGAAATCCCCAGAAGTATCCCGTATTATTACTCCGCCGAAAGAAAAGGAATTGAGCACTTCGGAAATATATATTTTTATATGTAAACCAATTCCTGCATGATTTACGGCATCGTCGATCATCTTCCAGGTTCAGTTTTACACGGGCCAGCAAAGACTATTCCGCTGTGGTGATCGAAGGTTCTTCTCCAGGTTACTTAGCTCGCCCTGCGCGCGTTGGCTGGTTGCTATGGCGACATTCCCTGCACCGGCATTGCAATCGGCCGGTTTGATTGATTTTTGTGTGGGGCGGAACATTTCAAAGGGCGGGGGGTGAACATTCATTATTATTATTGTTATTATTATTCAATGAGATGATTCGTTTTGTTTTCCTTTCTGTTGGGGGGAAGGGGGGCATGCAGATTCCGGGTGCCTTTCGCAACTGACCCCAATGCAAACGAATCATGACCTCGGACGCGACGCGAATGGTACCCAGATGATCCCCAATAATGATCCTGATGAGGAGAGAAGCAACAGACGTGCACATTCAAACTACGCGCTTCCACGACATGCCCTGCGCCTTCTGCCATCACCAAACCGCGTGACCGGCACTTCCCATCCCTGTACCAGCTTCCTCACTTCCTTCCTTCCATGGCCTTCCTTCCGATGCTTTTCTTTTCCTTCCCTGCCTTTTGATGGCGTCGGATTATTCTCGCTGCATTTCGGGTGCCGGACCCGCACTCACTGCATGAAATAAAAGTCAATCCTGACTTTGGTGACAGCAGATTCCAATCGCCTCTGCTACGGATTTCCACCAATCGATCCGTCCGTCCGTCTGTCTGCCTGTCCATCTGCTCTCCTTTTTTTTTCAAACCGGAACATTAAGTGAGTACCTTCACTGGAATGCCGGCCTGACCGGGATTACATCACATCGATCCCCGACGTTCAAATCTTTCCTTTTCACCTTTTTCGGAAACCGAGGATGGATTGCTCTGCATGCCAAACAACAGAAAGGGAGTTTTAACCTGGTTGGCTGGCTGGCTGGCTAACGTTAATTCCATAGTTGACGAAGCGTTACGGAAATCCCGAGGTGGAAAATTAAGAAGTAACCGACGACGGACGGACGGACGGACGGAGGGAAGCTTACTGGGGAGAGTGTGAAATAACTTTTAATAACAGTAGATATGACGGAGTGCTCAGTACTGCTCACTAGGGCGTGAAAAAGTGGGGCCGGCTATGGAAGCTGATTACTGTAGTCCTKCTGCAACGACCAATGGGGCCAGGAGTCAAAAAAGGAAGCAAGGAATCTTCGGCGGGCGGGCCGATCCGTCTGCTGCTCCCATGATTTTGGCGAGAGCCCCAGTACTACAGCAATTAAACTATCCGGCCAATATTCCGTGGCCTCGGTTGTCACGCCGCGTGAATGACACCTCAACTGGTCCGTTTTCTTTTTTCCTCCCTTTTAATTATAATAATAATGATAATTATTACCGGAATCTGGCGTCTGCTCCTCTGCTCCGCAGGCAGATGCCCCTTCTGGTCCATTCCATTGCAGTCGCGTCATCTCTTTTTCCTAGTTCGGCCGCTCAAATTGCGCAACGAAATCAGGCTCCTCGCATCCCTGGCTGGCTGGCGGGCTGAYGACGGAATATAAAGAGCACCGACTGGCAGTTGGAAAAGGCAGTCTTTTGGTAGTATTGTGCCCTAGTGCCCTACTCTACTGATCTACTCTACTCAACCACTGTAGCTGGCTTTTGGAGCTTCCTTGTGWTTTCTCCATACCGACCACTGCTTTGGCTACTACCAGAATTTTTACTACCAGCAGCATGATTCTATTCTATTAACAGTCTAGATTCTTCCCGTGGAACTGCACGCCGTCTCCGCGTCACTCTCTGAAGTGACGGAGCCATTTCAGTTGCGATTCATGCAGTCCGTCTTCTTCTTCTTTTTTCTTTCTCTTTCTTCCTTTTCGGAGGTTGGGGCGTGATGAATGTTATTATGCCGTGAGTGAAGGAAGTGGGTGAATTTCGGGARACTTATTGCTGTCCTGTACAAGGGCGGGGGCGGGGAGTAAGTTAAAGTTAGTACTTGTCCTTGACTCCTCACCTTGCTGGAATTTGACGTTGGAGGAATGATCCCTGGCTGGCTTTCGGATTTTCAACGGACGTACAGTGTCTGTCAAACCGTGTTGGGACATCTGACGAGATGGGCATGGGGCGCTCCATCTGGCAAAGAGTGGAGTGGAGCGCAATCCAGGCTTCTTCATTTCTTCCGTTTCTTTTCTTTTCACCAGAAYTATTATTAWTACAGTGGTGGTTGTCGCTCGGGCTACGGATCCGTCAATCTACTGCGGAATCTGCTTTTTTCTTTACAGACAGTGCTTTGGTTTTTTCACTTGGTAACAAGGTATATACCGGTGCTGGGAATCGTTGGCAGGGAGACAACAAGCATGTGGCGCTCCCTGGCTGCTACGCGCACCACGCACTGCCGGTTTCACGAGACCTATCATCAAAATGGAAAATAGTATGGGTTCCGGTGGGAAGTTCAGATACCGGGGGTCCGCTGTACTGAGCATCTCCAATCTAACACTGTAAACGTGGCCAACACTCGGCAAAATGGGTAATAGAATAGATTCGCTTAGAATGGCCGGGGTGAAGAACTGACCCCCTCGCTCGACCCCTCGGGAAACGCTGACATTTTTTTATTTTCCACGCATGATAAAATTTGCAAATTTTTAATTCATGAGGGGGACATGGTAATTTAATCAAACACAAAATAGGGGGGCTATTTTATTTTACTTGTGCGCCTAGAATGACTTGGAGGGGCAGAGTGAGGGGGACAATTCACCATGACCTTTTTGGAAAATCAAGGTTGGACAAGTTTTGCAAAAAAATGAGTTTTTGGGCCCTAGCTATCACGCACCATTCTTGCAATGGATTCTTATATTAGATTGCAAATTGTAAAGTATTCTTACCTTATAGTTTAAATAAAATCATTCATGATTGGTCTACTAATTATATTCATGGAATTCCTTGAATTTGAAGGTAGAATGAATATATACTTTAAAAGACAAATATAGAAGCATGGATTGAGGATGCTTTTAGGTAAGCTTATAGAAGAAGGGAGGCTTAATAATTGTCTCCAAGGCTTGACCTTTGGCTTTAATTCATTCATTCGATGAGTTATTTACACAATAAACCCTAAATTTTCAAAAAGATGGAAATAGAGCGTATAATATTGTTTCATTCTTTAAAATTGTTTTCTTCTTCCTTCGTTATTTCAATCACAAACAAAGTTGATTTCATGTATGCAAACAATTAAAAGAAAAAGAGGTAATTTTGTCCTGAAAGCATATTGGCTTTATAATGGAGATGGACAAGCAATTGTATTGGCAAAACATAGTCCATTTGGTGCAAAACTTTGCGTACTGTACTAGTTTATATTTTTCTCTATGGTATATTAACTTTACTCTCTTTGGTTTTTGTTCTCCACTTTATAGTGGGACTTTTCTAAACTACATCCTTCCACTATTAATATACATAAGCTCATTTTAAAAGAAGAATTTAAATAAACAAGTAAATTGTTAGGTGATTCTATATACTTGGATGTTAGTAGTGAGGCCACCCTTGAACAATCAATCAATTCAATATTGTTCCATCATTGATCTCCACATCCAATTAGTGCTCACATGTATGATAAATACATATAATGCAATTAGTAATTACAAAACTCAAGATAAGTATACCAAATTCAGAAGTAATTACCTTGTATAGGGTTTGCTGGAATAAAAAAGGTTGATAAAGATTTATTACCATTCATCTAGTTTTGTTTTTCCTTCTTCATTTAAATTTTTGTATTTTCCTTTATTTATTTAATATGATACAAATTAACAATTTTTTTAACTACAATATGCATAACTTCCCTTTGTAAATGATAATTAAACAATTAAACAAGAAAAAAGAATAACAATCATAACTTAAGATCACCTAATATGAAAAACAAATCTCATTGCATTATTGTACAAAAGATTTAATTTTATGATACTTAACAACATTTTTGAGAATTGGTGCCAAAAGTCTATGTGGGAAATAGGTTGGTGACTTCTAACCTCTTTCTGTACTCCATGTTTGCACACATATGTAGGTGGACATATCATCTCTCTCAAAAGCTTTCAAAATAATAAAAATTGCTTAGACTACACTCTCATTCAAACAAGTGAATAGAAAAGACTATCTACATGGCTATCAAGATCAACATTTCATACTAAATATATTTAGTTAAAGTTTGAAAATCAAATCTAGAAAATATTTAAAATATAAACATTCTTTCAATCCTAGCATTTTCTCCGTTTAGGTGCAATATGCCACATCTAAGGTAGAACAATCCAATGTCATCAATCACCCAATTTCGGCATCTATTGAACCCTCCCATTTGCATCAATCAACCATCACCACGATCTTAGCAAACCTTAAGCATCACATTTGACAATGCACTTGGAAAGGGCAACATGTTAGCATGTGGTTTAGCATGGGTCTACCCAAACTTTACCAATTTCATCCCAACAAACTTTGGAAAATCACAAAAATATAAATTCTATGCTGGAATGCCTTGATTATACTTGCAAATAATTTTTCTCAAACTTCTCAGTCTATAGATTATACGCTAGTTGACAAATAGTTTTTCCAAAGTAACTAGATAGATAGAAAATCTGCTTAGTAATAGGCAAGTTTACCTTAGCTACTTCTTTCTTTTGTAGGAAAATGTACTTTTTTGTTCTAATCAATTTTGATTCAATATTTGATATTATTTTATTGGAAGGTGTGCAACCTTCTTATTTGACATTTCTAGCTTCCCAATCAGTTGGAATTATAGAGTAACTACACCTAAATTCACGCAAATAAGCAATTCAATATGGTTTTCATTATTGCATTGAAAAACTTTTGTGAGTCTTATAAAGATCAAAAGGGATTCTAGATTCATTTAGATTGCATTTTTTGAACATTGTATGAGTAAACTATGAATTTTCAAATAGCTAGAAATAGGTATTTCCAAAATTGACCATAGACTCACGTGAATAGTGGAAGTGCATTTTAGGTAAGAATCTATAGTGGTTKATTTTAGAAAGTGGTCAAAACTCATTCAGGTGTAGTTAACTTATATCCTATCTTTTAGGTACAACAATATTTCATTGAATATAATTTGTTTTTGGTAATGTTAACATTCAATACATTTTTATTACAATGAAATTACCTTGTTTTTACGTTTAAGATATGAAATTTGGTAAAAAAAAAAGGTTTGTTTTACAACTAGAGGCCAAGCCAATT
Source organism: Pleurozium schreberi (assembly GCA_006891605.1). NCBI lineage: Eukaryota > Viridiplantae > Streptophyta > Bryopsida > Hypnales > Hylocomiaceae > Pleurozium > Pleurozium schreberi. Next base: position 91,199 of record VACF01002165.1, on the reverse strand, counting down.
ATTGTGTTACAAACTAAAATCCTTGGTTTTGATTGGACAAAATGCTAAAATTGGTTCCAACCATTTTACACCGAGAGGCTAAACCAATTTGGTGGATAACATTTTTTATTCAAAAAATACATGATTTGACATGGCCCGAGCTCGTTGAATTGGATGCATAAAAAATGGGAAGCCAATTCTTGGCCTCAGGGCTAGTGTCAAATTTCAATTAAAAATAATTCTTTTCATGAAATATTTTTTTTTCCAGTAAATCTAATTTATTGGATTTCTTGCAATCGGACTCAACGGGAATTGGCCTAGCTTCTAGGTGTAATGTGGCACTGAAAATTTCAGCCCATTTCTCTAATTTTTCTAGACATTCTTGAATTGGCCTAGCTTCTTTGCCTCAAGGCCTTTACATATGGGAGAAATGACCCTTGTTATTATTTTATTTTATTCTAAGTAGTATTTGAGGCCAACCTTTAGCCCAATAGAGGCTAAAATTTTGTGCAACTGGCCTTAAGGGGGATTTGCTTGGCCTCTAGGTATAAAGCGGGCCTAAGTTAGCAGAAGGTAGACTGCTCTTAAAGCGACCATTTAAGAGGTGATTGCGTTTTTAGGGAAGCGGAACTACTTGAAAAAAATTTCAGTAAATTTCCATAGGAAGAAAAGATGAATTGGCATCTAATCCAAGTCATTTCATATTTTTCAGACCTTTAAGGAATTAGTTACAAATTTTTGAAGTTCTAATGCAGTGGTCACTAAAAGCGACCACCTCTTGAAATGTACATTGCTAGTACATTGACAAAAACAAAATGTACCTATGTAGCATGATCGCTTTTAGAGCAGACTACCTTAGTACTACCTTAGTGGTGGAGATAAGTGTCAAAGGCAAGAAAAATAATGCCATTTTGGATACTGCAGCAATCAAAGTGGGATGTAGTGTTTAGGATGATGTTGGTCCATGCCTCCCTTTGTGCAAAACTCTACAGCATATCTTGGAGATTATTCTACAACAACTTTTCATTATGGGGAATTGAGCACCAACTATTTGCACTAAATTCCATGAATCTATCCTTTAAATCAGGTTGATTTTTTGTTTTGTTTTGTTTGTTTTTTTGTTTGTTATGTTGAGATCTCCCAGACCATGCATCCCTCGGAGGCGTGCTTGGTATTGTCGGAAAGCCCTCGGCAAGGAGGGGTGCACGGGCTTGGTTTCGTGGCGTTCCGACCTACGGGCTGAAAGTTATTGCTTTTTGAGTTATTTTTGGTTTGAAAAAATTAGAAAATTACTTCTCCTTTAATTTTGCATGTGGCAACAGCACATGGCACACTAGTTTGACTTGAAGTTATCCTTATACTCCCTTCCATTCAATTTCTCTTGGTGTTAAGGCCCAATTATGAAAGAGAATCAATGTTATAAAAATCTATTGAGATAAAAAATTGAATTTTGGAATTGCACGACAAATTTAATAAAAAAAAATATAAGAAAATCTAATACTAATATAGAAAGAGTCACCAAAAAAATAAATTATGTAAATAACTAGTACAAAATGGGGAATTAATGACAACAAGTGGTAAAATTCAAAAATGTCCCTTAACACTATACAACCTACATACAGTATTGCTCTTATTCCCTTGAAGTGAGTGACACCATCATCATTATGTAGGTTAAGTTGTAGTATAAGAAAACCGTGTTTGTTTAGACACTTGAAATTTTTCAATAGACATTGTTGGTGATATAAACACTTATCGACGTAGATGTCAAAGAAATTGCATCGACATTGACATGGCAAAAAAATCCAAGATCTCAAAAAACATGATGTAGAGATGTTTTTGAGCTAGTGTCTACAGAAGAATCGTTTTTGAGGGTGCTAAAATCTCACCATGTGGCTGCTATCCTAGTGCCCATACAGGTGAGAAAAGCCATGTGAGACTTTTTTTTCCATCCGGTCCATTTATGATGTGACACTTGACGTGGAGGCCAAAAAAATGACATGGTAACTATTAAGGGTGATGTGGCATGCCTAGTGGGGATGGAAGCACAGAGGATTGTACCCATAAATATAGCCACTTATTATAATTTGGCAAAAACGAATTGAAATTTGGACAAGAAGTAACGCTTTTCTTTCCTTTTTCTTAGCAATTGGAGCATCTCCACCCGTGCACGCTAAAGCGATGACACTCTTCAAATGTGGATGATAAGTCAATTTCATTTCGAGGTTAATCCGGACACGTGAGCCAAACTGACTATAATTTGTCCTCTTTCAATTTTTGTAAAACTACCATCACTTTTTGAATGAAAAATTTGTGGATGATAAGTGCTCAAGGACCCCTCAAAATATACGCTTGACAATGCTAGCATGTCAACCTGTGATCCTCCAAATCATTGTTCATCATAAGTTTAGTCGCTTTATCCTTTTTTCATACTTGATGAGTGTTCACTTGAATATTCATAGGCTATGTTGGGTGAGCAAAAGTGGTAAACAAGAATTACCAGGGCTCTTCCAAAATAGAAGTAAATTTTTAGGACATCAAATTTAGTACAATATGGTACAAATGCTTTTGGAACGGGATGTGTGTAAGAGAGAAAGTAAAGCATCCAGTTGATTAAAGTGTTGTGTATTCCTAACTTGAGTGGTCTTCACCTCTAAAGCACCTATAATAGACAGTAGAGGTGCTCATAATTCACGTGTTTACACATATTGAAAAAAATGCAATTAATAAGCACCAAAATAATGAATTTACATAGTAACACTCTTGGAAACAAGGGCCATGTAGACTAGGAAATGACAACAAGAAGGCTCACCGCCATTGAAATTTGTGGGTCATTAAATTCTTTAGTCTATGTGACTTATGTTTCTACTAGATGTGTGCTATTATTTGTCCAATCTTCTTTCTTCATTTAGGGGGACATCACACTATGGCCGTCCAAGTTGAGAGGCCATGGGATTGAATGACCAATCTTTGTGTTGGGTCCAAAAAAATGGCCAAAAAAATATAGGAATTGGAGTTTGAAAAACCATAGTGTGAAGCCTTTAAAGGTCAGGACCAAAAATTAAATTTTTGGCAATGAACTCCCACGGCTTCTTGATTTGGATGACCATAATGTAAAGCCTCCCAAAGCCAAGCCCTAAGTTCAAACCCACACCAATCTAACTATTGAGATCTTGTTAGTTTCTAATTCTTTATAGAAAAAAAATCAATGGTGCCCTCTCAACTATAGTTTGGATCTCCATTTCTAGGAAAGCGAACTTCCTTTAAGGATTCGTGTACATGTAGGCAATTTGCTATCATGTAGATGGAGTGGAAGGCAATGGCCTTTCAACTTTTGGCCATAGTGTGAAGTGCCCCATATTTTAATATTTTAAGTGTTAATATTTCAATAGTTGTTGATGGATTAAAGATCTAGTATATATTAAAGATACTATTATTTTAAGGTGCATGTCATTTCTCCTTGAAAATTAATTGTATGGGATGGAAATCAAATTACAAAACAAATTTTGTAAATTAGAATCCCTCTAAACATGAATGCTTAGGGTTGACTTTGAGTTTAGCAATGATTAACCCCTACAGTCCCATTGTTCTCTTGGGGGACAAAATGGATTTCAGGCTGGCTCTTATTGTCTCAGTTTTTATCATGATTATTTGAATTTTTTCGTGAAGATAGGAAAACACATTAGGTTTGTGGAAATATAATTTTTACTTTAATTGGTGATCAAGAGCAACAGTTGTGGCACAAAAAATCCTTTTTTAGGTGCGGTGGGCAACAACCATGTCAAACAAAAAAAAATCTAAAATATTAAAAAAAATTAGTTTCTTGTAGATTGTGCACATGGGGAGCTTTGATTCATTCCATTTGGATTTGTTACGTAACACTTATGGACAATCTTATTTTGGGGGCAATTAGAGCATTTTCTTGAAAAAATAACTAATAGATTTCAATTCTGAATGCATTTTCACAATTTTTCAAAAAACTGTTTGACAAGTTCAAGTTTTCTTGTTAGAACAGTCTTAGCGTTGGGATTATTGTGAGATTCTTTATTACATGTTCTCCGATAAGTGAAGTATACTTTTGAAAAAAATATTTTTTTTTTCTTTTTTGGATAAACGCAACAAAAATGGCAGTTTTAAGTTGTTTTTCACAAAAAGAATGGCCTCGGACCGTATGAGTTAAGACATTGAAAATTCATGACTTTTCATATGTTGTCATAAGTATTCAAACCAACAAATTCCAAAGTCTTCTTTGAATTCCCCCATCCAATAAAAATAGCTTTATATAACTATATGCCAATGTTTACGAAAACAATTTTAGGCATAGTTACCTCAATATTTTTTGCCATGTTTTACTTCAACCTATTTTTTGTACCCCTAACATCTTTGATTTCTAATTGAAATATTGAATCATGTACCATAAGTGATGGACAAGGTTGATACATCCACGTTGAATATTTACTTTCCTGCAAAAAATAAGCATCTTCAAATGATGATAATAGTAGCTTTCTAAGGGGGGAGGGGGGAATCCTCCATGAATTTATTTTTGAAAAAAAACACATTAAAAAAATGTTGGCATCAATTACTTGAATGATTTTTGTGTCAAACTTACACTACAACTAAAGTGGGCCCTCTCAAATGCACCACTGATCCAAAAAGGCCATCATCACTTTGTGTATATTTTCAAAATCAATATGCACCTATGTAGATAAATCAATTATAGAACCTTTATCTAAAAAAATTTATCTGTTGTCACTTTTGCATATGGTATCCAAATGTCATGATCTTTGGTGCCTTCCAACCTCCTTTCATTTTCAAACAAGAAAATACAAAAGTTTGACCATGCAATAATAGTATCTAAGCACAAAAACAAAAGTGGTGTTTTTAAGAGTATCCACCTTGGAAGCTACACACAAGCATCTTTGGTTGTATTGTCTTCCTAAGAGCATGGCCACTTTTACACACCCAACTTAGACCACTCAAATTTTCCATCTAATTTTGAGAGTCCCTTAATTCCCTTGTCCCTCACCATTGCTCACCAAACACGGACAATAAATAGTCAAAAGATTGCTCCTCATGTAGAATAAATGATAAAACAACTGAACTTAGGATGAATAGTGATTCCAAGGGCCATTCCTTGACACGCAAGGATTGAGTGCAAAGAGAATATTGTGAAGGGCCCATAGTGCTTAGTTTCATCCACATTTGAAAATTGTCGGACCCAGAGAGTGTTACGGTGGCCATGCTCTAAGGTAAAACAAGCCATTGTGGTAAGAAGTTTAGGAGTTTGGCCTCACGCTACTATTGAAATTTTTCAATTTTTCCCCCACTTAAAAGACAAGTGTGAAAAACAACAAGTGCAATTGAAATTATATTTTTTCAATAAAGTATGAATTTGCTAGGAATTTTTGAAGTGTTCAGTTTTGCATGGCCGAACACGGTCTATAGACCACTCCATAGCCAACAAAATCTGAATCCATGATGGTCATCTCACTACCTAATGCAATCACAATATTTTCAAACATGGAATGCCTAAAAAATCAATCCTTGTATTGAATTTCACACTAAAAAGTTGGAAGTGCCTTATGTGGTCACTAATCACTCCATCACTATCATGTAAGACATTGATTGTGGCCCAAATCTAAAAGAACCACAATGGGGCCACTTCATAGGTGACCACTATGGAAGAAATATCCACAATGGGTTGTCTTACCTTAACCCTCAAAGAACATTGCATGCCCGACGGGCATTTTGAAAGTCAAACTTGATTTTTTCATATAGTTTTTTATTTTGATTGCTTTTAAGTTTAACTAAAAAAATGCAGCTCCAATAATCTATGTTTTATTCCAATTTTATTTTTTCCAAAATGTTTAAAATTGCAAATTCTGTGACACATTGAAGATAGTATCTTGAAAGCTCAAAATACAACACTTTTTAACTTTTGAATTTGAATTTCTTTTTGTGTCAGCTCCAAGTACACGCCAATTACGATTTGATGTTTGACACCATTATTCCATTTTTCATAAAGTTTTCATACTATTTTAAGCATTTTTGTAATTACTATGATTTTTATACTGAAATTTCTTCAAAAACTCATATGAAATTCAATCCGATGTTTTAAATTACAAAAAAAATTATATTATGTTTCAATCGCATATTAATACATGCGAAAAATATCAGAATTTTGAAATGTATATTCTAATATAAAAATCTAATGAAGTTTGACCAAGCCTGGACATGAAATGTCCTTTAAGGGTTAATAAGCACAAGGTCCAAGTCCCCCCATTTGCCAAGTACCTGTAGACACTAAAAGTCATCCCATCTTTGATCCACGGGTTTGGTAATTCTGTCATAGCTTAGCTTCCATTAATTTATATGGCTGCACGGCTGTCCCTCACAAGAGTACTGGAGAATGGGCGGTGGACTTTACCATCCGGGGGGGACTTTACCATCGGGGGGACTTTACCATCGGGGGGACTTTACCATCGGGGGGACTTTACCATCGGGGGGACTTTACCATCAGGGGGGACTTTACCATCTTGGGAAACTTTACCATCTTGGGAAACTTTACCATCCCGCGGGATTTTACCATCTTGGGGGACTTTACCATCTTGGGAAACTTTACCATCCCGTGGGATTTTACCATCTCGGGGGACTTCATCGTCTTGGGGGACTCATGCCCGACAAAGAAAGCATTTTTGCTAGTTTTGCTTGCAAAGTCCTTCGTAAGGCAGGGTCACTCAGTCCTTGTTATGCTGGATGGCAGGCATCTATGGGGGTAGGTAAGGTGGAGGAATAGCACCACCCAATTCAATTGACAGACCTCCGCTCTCCATCTTGGTGAATCTAAGAAAATGAATCCGAATGGCATCCTGGCAGAGCAATATCTCGTGCCAACGACCTGGACCTCGGAGGGTAATGTTTGGGGTAAAAGTAAATAAAAGCCCCCTATATTGAGCCGTCACTAGGGTTTGTTCTGTAGCTCCCGTAGCTAATTTGAGGTCTCTCATTGCAAATCAGAATTCAGAAATTCCAAAAAAAAAATTGTGCAAAAAATAAAACATTCCTGCATTTTCCCCGGGGGTAAATCTAGCCTGCATGGCCGAGTTCGTTGGCACGATATATTGCTCTGGGGCATCATGTTGGTTACTTGGTTTCAAAGTTTGGGATTTTTTTTTATAGTTTTACCGGCTATTTGCCTTCAATTCCCAATTTGACCCATTTTTTCCAAGTACGGAGTCAGCTTATTACTTTTAGTTTCTACTCAAAATTAAAATTCTATAGATATTTTTACCAATTTTTTGCCAATGTTTCCAAAATGCAATTGTTTTTTTTTCCCAATTCCACTAGTTAACTTTGAACTAGCGGCTGGTTCTTCCCAAACATTGGGTCATTACAAAATACTAGCTTTTTCTTTCTTTCTTCTTTCTTCTTTCTTCTTACTTTCTATTTATCTTTCTTTTACACAAATGAAATTTTTTGTTGCAAAAGATAAATTACAAACCCAAACAATGACGAGCCGAAGCAAAAGATCTCCCACCCTCCTGAAAGAAGAAGACACAATTGATGCAAGATGTTGAATCATTGGATTTTTCCAAAGTTTTGAAATCAAGTGAAATACAATTTATTAGGATTTATTTTCAAAGTTCCAATCAAGTTTGATCAAGTTGCATGACTTGTGGGATGAAGGGACCTTTGAGGGATGTAGGAGGCTCAAAGTAGCATATGAACAATCATTTTTAGTTTATGAATATTAAAACACGGATGATTTTCATTCATTTTGGTATGTGACTTTGTTTGGTCATTTAGGAAGTAAGTAATTTATTGCAACTTTCAAGTTCATAAACAAAAATTATGAATGTTTCAAATGTAGTCTTGTAATGTGGAATTCCAAATAAGTTTTGCAATAGTTATAGAGGTTTTAGTTTTGGATGTAAACTTGGGCAATCGAAACACTTAAAAATTTTGCATTTTTTTCAAAAAGATAGATTTGTCTTTACAGATGTAATCTAAGCCTACAAAAACAAATATTCAATTTTGATTGATGAAATGAAAGTTATGGCAAGTTATGTTGTTTGTTTGTGCCAATTTTTTTAAAATAAAAATCATGACAAGTTTGATGATGTAGACAATTGTAAATTACGTCTATTTACAAAAAAAAAAACTCTTTAATTGTTTTCCAAACCTAATTTTAGGTAGTTTCAGAGAAAAATGAATCCATTCATTGTAGATTGTTCACAAAATTGTTTCCATCATTGACATATAAAAAAAAGAGAGAAAGTTTCATATTGCTTAAACCAACATTATCTTTAAAAAATAAGTTTAACGATTCATATGAAACACTTTTTGTTGAATTTTTTTTTTTGTGGTATTCTCAACTTATTTCCTGAAAAGGAGAGTTTATTCTCCTTATGATTTAGGATGTACAAAAATTTTAGTAAAAAGTTTGAGAATGAATCTTCACCTCCAATTACAATTTCTTCTAGAAATTCAAGCATTGTGATCTTGCAATTGTTGAGATACATTATTCCAAATTTTTTATAGATATAAATCAACAATCTAACTAAGAGTTTTACGATTGATCTTACCAGAAGAGTAAGAAAAAATAGAATTAATTTTTTTTTTATTACATGATATTTTGGTGTATTGTTTGACTTGAAACAAACGAAAAATCGTAAGGGTTAATTGATTTCTTTAAAGATTGTTGTTGTCACTTCCTAAAGAAAGAGAAGAAAAATCTCATGTGTCAAAAATTAAAAAATAGACAAAAGTAACGGTCGTAAGAAAAACATAACATTATGTAGCCAAGTACACAATAATGGTATTTAGTGTTATATTACTAATAGTGTTACTTGAACTTTTACCACATCCGCACTAAATTTCATGTAGTTTGCATTTAGTGTTGTGTTCACTACCCTTTAATTCATATATTTAGGTTTATGTTTTTTTCATTGCAATTTGATGAAATAATATGTAACACTACATGTGATTTTGTAAAATAATTTTATCCAATATTTGACAAATAGTGTCTATTTTGACATTTAGTGTTGTAACACTAAATGTTGACATGATTGTTGACATTTAGTGTTGTGCTTTGTAATTAGTGTTGCCAACACTAAATACCATTATTAATGCAATGGTCCTTTCCATGTTGGTAAGAGCATCTGCAATCGAACCGAGAAAAAGCACAATATCGGTATTGTATAGAGTGGTTTGGCATTTCTAATTAAAAACTAGCTCCAATGCAACCGGGAAGGGGCCCTCCACTTCCACGGCCTTGGTATGACACCACTTGTTATCGGCAAATTTGCAAAATGTGAAGGGCCTGCGAGTTGGCTTAGTGTAGGAATAATCATTGTTGCCGACGCTTTTCAAGCATTGGTATGTGTGTTAATCAATGCAATCCTTCTCTTGTTTTTATGGAAAGCCTTTTTATAATGAAGATTATTTTCTTTCTTTTTAGAATACAAAAAAGTTCATTTGATGTTTGGATTGATGGCTTTGCATCGGGTCATTTTTCCAAAAGAAAATCCGGTATTGTGCAGACCACGTGGAATGGCCCTTCATTTGCTGTTGCAGGGCTTGTATGCAACTGCTACATCCAGATGCCCTAAATGCTTCTGCAATGCAACCCTAGTATAATGGACGGTAATGGTATAACTAACTTTTGAACGGTAAATGATGAGAACTTGAAAATTATTTCATTGGAAGTGCATCCAAAATAACTTGGAAAAGGTATAAATATATTCAAAATTAGACATTGAACAAGTACTTCAAAAGCAAGGTAAAAATCTGAAAGTATAGAGGTCTTAGCAAATCACGGTTACCAAAGCAAGATTAAGCCATTGACCTTCTAAATGTGGCCAAATGTGAAGGGTCAGTGGCTTAATCTTGCTTTGGTAACCGTGATTTGCTAAGACCTCTATAATTTCAGATTTTTACCTTGCTTTTGAAGTACTTGTTCAATGTCTAATTTTGAATTTTGTCATACCTTCTCCAAATTATTTCGGATGCACTTCCAATGAGACAGTTTTCATTTTCTCATCATTTACCGTTCAAAAGTTAGTTATATCGTTACCGTGCATTATATCGGGGGTGCATTGCAAATGCCCTTAGGTATTACAGTGTTTTGCAAAATACCCACGGAATACTTATGAGTTAATTAAAGGATTAGGAGTGGTTGAGGAGGCATGACATTAATGTGGCCATTCAAAGCCTCCATCCCGTATTTGTCTTCCCTCTAGCCAAAGATAAATGTAAAAATTTACCTCTACTTTTTAGTTGTTTTATGCCCCATGATTGTTCTTTACTCCCTCTCCTACAACATTCTTCACTTCCCCTAGCTAATTCACAATCTTTGAATCCAAATTTGAATTCCAAATTTCCAAATTTCATCATGGGTTGTAAATGAAAAATTGCAATGATTTCCCAAAGGGTAAGAACGCACACTTCGATTGACCACCTTAACGTCCTACGTTTAACGTCCTACGTTTAACGTCCTACGTTTAACGTCCTACGTTTAACGTCCTACGTTTAACGTCCTACGTTTAACGTCCTACATTAACCTCCTCACTACTCCTAATATATCACTCACTCCGTCTCTTAATCACAGGATTAGCATTAACCTCCTCACTACTCCTAATATATCACTCAATTGTTGAAGGATGGTGGCAGTCACATAAAGACGTGGACGGTGTATCAATGTACAACTTATTCTTTGACCTAGTTTGATACCAATCGCAGGGCCTTTTAGTACAGTAACTTCAATTAAGTTAATCATCGCCCATTCAATCTCTTTAAAATACTTGCTTATCTTCTTTGCCACAGCAACTGACTGCAGCGTCTGATTGGATATGATTTTCTGTGTTTGAATGATGGTTAAGTTAACCTCCGTTTAATTACTTAATACGGCTTTGATTCCCAACTATGTTGATTGATTTATTTATTTTGACACATACGAAACATTCCCAACTATGTTTATACTCCAAGTACTATAGAATTATTGGAATGAACTCATGGAAGGAGCCCAAAATAATATCTTCTGGGTGCTGCAACAGTGATAAGTTAAGCTTAAACCTAATATCCTATCGGTAATGTTTGCAAGCTCGGTCGTATGGGTTATGACAGGTTTTAATAATAATTAGTATAATTAATATTAGTATGACTCTCCATCAGAGTGGACTCTCTCTTTCCCTCCTTCTTGGTTGAGATGGGACTCTCTGCATCTTTACCTTGTTGCCTATTTCAAAAGACAGTGAGCACATTATGAGGGTAGTCAATAATTTTGCTCTCATCATGGAAGCCTTTACTATTATTAACCCCTAACCGGCCCGGCCCAAGAGACCAAAAGTATCTTCACACTCTAAAAGTTCAATTCAAAGTGTTGTAAATTTTGCATCTGATGTCTGAATTCAACACAACTTGTCGGGAAATCTACGCTCTCTTTTCTAGTTTGAGTGGTAAACTTTTCAGATGAATGTACAATACAATACTTATTTTTTGAAACCATTCGAAGTTCACTGGTTCAATTTGAGTTCACCAAAGTGCATTTTGATGGCTGCAATCTTTGGGGCGCATCTATCTTCTTCATCCAATGTTCATTTAAATTTTTTTTTTATTGAACTAGGTTCTCCTTGAAGTCTAGTCATTGTGGTCAAACTTTCATATCAATCCAAGTTGTTATAAATGTTCGGGAGCAATTCAAAGTTCAAAATCTCGACATTTTTGAAATACAATGAACTTTAATGGCTTATTTCATCTTCATTTGGTGTCTATTTCTAATCATTGTTCTTGAAAAAGTAACACATACTAGTCTAGTTTGCATTTCTCAAATTTTGTTTCAATCCAAGAAGGTATGAGTGATTGAGAAGCATTTTAGTAGAAGAAGGTTTAACCACGTATGGGTTTTTTTGCAACTACCTTTTAACATTTCAAATCCATTTTGCAAACTCAAAGAGTCAATCGATTGATCGTTTTTTTTACCGATGTGTTTACATGTTGACTTTGAAGCACTTGAAAGTTGGCATTTTTTTTTTCATTTGAGTAGATTTAGAAATCAAATTTGACCTCCAAATGTGTTTCTAGAAGAATTTCAGCATCCTTTTTCAACACTAAAACACTGTGATCTTACAATATGTGCGCCCAATGACTCCAAATTTGATTCATGTCATCTACAACACAAGGTATTGTCTTCTAGCTTGTCTTTGAATGGAAGGATTGTTGCCGTCCAACTTGAATACAAATGCAATCGTCATGGTATACTTTGCATTAATATTATTTGTTTGCATTGAGTGCCACATTTTTAGATTTTTTTTCCTCCCCTAAGAGATACCATTCATACATACATAGGGACTCATAGTGTGCGTTGTCTTAAGAACGCATAGTGTGGCATGCGTTTGTGATCAAATTATTTGTTAGGCCCCCCCACCTCAAAATAAATTAGGGAGGTGGGTTTTGAAAAATAATTTGATTGGAAAATTTTAAAATCCCAGCACGCCCCTACTCTTGTATTTTCGAAATCAAAGTCCTTTGACAATTGATATGGGATAATCTAGATCCGTATTCCGTATCTGTATTCCGCATCCGTTTTCCGTATCTGTATTCCATATAAATACGGTATTGTAATATTCACCAGGATCAAGGGCAAGGAAGGAGGGTGCTTTAATTTTTTTTAACAATCAATAGCTACTAATTTTTTGGGGGAGGGGGGCTAATTAATTGAGCAAGAAGTGGTTCCTCTCTTTTCAGTGGATAGGGACTCTGAAATAGGGGTTAATTACACAATTACTCTTGAAAGAATCCATTAGAATTCACTAAGAGAGTGACTAGTCTAGGGATACTTTTATTTGAGTGAATTAATACTCAAAATGACCCAAAATGTGTTGAGAGAATATTTTCAAAATAAATCTCCCCCTCTTTTCAATAAATGAAATTATTAGAATTTTCATCCCTCTCTGCATGTTTCATTTATACACACATGTATGTAAATAGCTTCATCACAATTACTTTCCAAGCTTCCGTCATCTAAGCTTACTAGTACCCAAACAAAGTGAAACTAAAAAAAATGGGACTTTGCCCTCGCTGGCCGGTGCCATTTGATCCACTTGATGCCATTCAATATCATGTACATCAGCAAGGAGCAGAAGCCATGGGRTGGTCTGAATTTCCATCAGTTTGTCAAAAAAATAAAAGTTATAGTTTTTTCATGCCTTTCATAAAGAGAACTTTTGGACTATTGGTAATTAATTGAGTGATTTTCTGGTTGGGCTTACTGGGTACTTTTATTGCAAAGAGCGGATGAGAGTCCCTTAACAGTAAAAGGGCCTGAAAGCCCTTTGTGGTAGAATAGTATATTACAAACATGGTGGTATTTTATCAAAAAAAAATTGATCAAATACTTTTCAATACAAAATAAAGCAATGATCATATCAGGAAGAATGTATAACAATTCATATGTTAAATCACAATTTAAGAGTTATGAAGCTAAGTACAAGTCATATAGAACAATCCCAAAGGCCCTTCTAGGACTTGGTTCATTTTCAGGCTAGCTGTGGCAATGGGCTTATATGGAGGTCTTCTTGTAGGAGGATCATCTAACATTAACCCATTAACCCCTAAAGTTCCTTGACTATGCTCTCACCAAAAATGCTTCAAAACTGCCATTTCTAGTATAAGTACCAAATTTTTGAAAAATATTATTTTTTGACACATGTAACTATAGGATCTTGTAGTACTCTAGTTTGAGAATACGTGGAAAAAATTTTAGAAATTTCCACCATGTAGATTGCAAGATATTAGCATTGGACGTGGCAAAAATCCTTTTTTGGGCCTACGGAAAACCGAGCAGCTGCACTTCACAAGGTCAAATCATTGTGAAAAAATGTCCAAAATGGTTGTGCTTCTTTAGATTCAATCTTGAGGGCAAGTTGGCTACATACACGAAAATTTTCAGATCATTTGGAGTTGTACAACATGTAGGAAAGAAATAGTAAGTAGAAAGATGTAGAGAATGATTCAAAATACAAATTGTAAATTATGGATTGAAAAACTCCAATCCAAATGGTTGAATTGTTATAATAAACAATCTACATCCAATAGCATTATTTTTTTTCAAAAATATTGAAATTTCAGTAAAATAAAGGACTTCAAAGTTTTTTTTGGTGTAGGAATTCCATAACTGCCCGCCAACTAAAAAGCCTCATAGCTTTCATCTCAACTATTGAAATGGAATGATTCAAAGCTTTTTGAGTACATATAAATCTGAAGAACAAATTTCAAGTTTTTATTTTTTTTAAAAGTGATTTTTTCAGATCTGCCCGGACTGCCCAAGTTGAGAAACAAACAACATATTATGCAATAACTTTTGACTTATATTTCCAAATGTCATGAAATTTGTGCAGATGAAAGATATTCCTTGTCCCCACATTCTGTTAAAATTTCAGACCAAAATATGCAAATCTCCAGTCACACGTGCCCAAAATATCTATGTTGCCAAAAAATGCAAGTTGGTCCTTTAGGGGTTAAGGGTAGTGGGCAATTTTAGAGGTGGAGAAGTCATTTTCTAGTCTCTGGCTAAACATGGAAAAAAAAAACATCAAAAGTGATGCATTGTAGAGATCTCACTATCCCCATGGAATTGACACAAAAGCTTGGGCCTCCATAATAAATTTTGTGACAATTGAAGTTAAGGTTTCCTCACTAGAAGATTTTTGTATTTTCAGCCCATATTTGGTTAGTACTTTCACCCCCTAAACCACATGCGAGCATAGATTGTCCTAATTCTTGTTCCAATGCATTTGGTTACCAATTCCCAGCACCAGTCTTTATTTTGTCTGTAACCAAGTTCATTCTAAAACTTTGTCTTCTAATGAAATTGTGGCAATTTTGTATAGAAAGTGGTCAACCAATCCTACATGGTTAAGTTTGAATTCTTGAAGAATAAAAGCTTCTCTTGCCACGAACTGTCAACAAAAAAACACCACATATATTCTCCAAGAATTATAACCGAAGAATTATAACCGAAGAATTATAACCGTGGGGAAGAAGGAGTGACTACCCCCAATCCAATCTCCTCAACACCAATCCAAGAGCTGCGTGACAGCAGCAGGAGCTGCCTACCACTCAGATGGATTAGGTTAGGGTTCCATGGAAACCCTAATTTGGACGAGAGCCTTGTGACTAGGATAGGGCAGCCATATCAGAACCTCACTTGCTATATAGGATTGGTAGTTGGACTTCAGTTATGTGGACCCTATTATAGATTTAATAAAAACCTCCTGCATATATGATCCAACTGAAAGTAATCATATCTGAGGTAAACAGATTTGCAATCTAGGTATCTTGTGCTTATTGTTGCCTATATTTGTCAAAGAAAGAATTAGTTGAATGGACTAAACTTCAAGTGGAATCATACTAATTTGATAAGAACTGAAATTGATATGAATTTTCAAATAAGTTCGATGCAGAAAAAAATAGAACCTATAATATTACAGTCATGACCATTATTTTAAAATTAGTGGCCTACCACCCTCATCCCCTTTGATGAGTGTTTTAGGAGCACAAGTTCAACATTTTAAAAGCACCTCTTTTTTTCTATTGAAGCTACAATGCATTATGGCAAGCATTTACTCACAATTAAGCTCCTATAAAATGACATTTATCGATCAACTTTATCAACCTTAAACCGTACATAAATAGATGTGAACTTGATAACATTTTCAGACAATAAGACTCAATTGCTTGCTCAAAGACAATGCCTTACACACTTCATAGGAGTGATTGGGAGATTGGTGCACTTGCTAGGGTCATGAAGATGTTGGAATTGGATTGTTCTAATGTAGCTAAAAACACATAATTAAATATACCAATTACAAAATACCAACTAACATTATTACTCATTATTGTCAGTGGTTCACTAGTTGGGTCAACTGTTAATGTAGATTTTGTCTCAAAGAGATGGCAATAAAGGAAACCTTGTCTATCTATGCCTTAAAAAGGCATGTCTTCTTGAATTGAAGGAAGTACCTCCCAAACCGCCACTATTGCTACTGTGCCTAGTTAATATTATTAGACTAGTCAATTTTTCATATTTTCTAGTTGACAAATGACAGGAGGGTTCAAGGAGGGTTCAACGCACTAAAGAATTGGAATTGGGAAAAAAAAGAGTTGCAATTTAAAAACATTAAAATAAATTCAATGAACAAATCTACAAAATTCCTATTTAGAGTAAAAAATAGAGAAATTAATGAGATTCAAAACTTTGTAACAGGATTAACCATGGGAAATAAAATAAAACAAGGTAGTATGCTCTTAAAGCATCCATCTTCTCAAAGCGATCATGATACAAAGGTACGTTTTGCTTTCTTCAATGTAAGAGCAGTGTACATTTCACGAAGTGGTCGCTTTCACTCAGTGACCACTACATTACAACTTCAAAAATTTGTAATTAATTCTTTGAACGGGTCCGAAAAATATGAAACCACTTGGGTTAGATGCCAATTCCTTTTTTCTTCCAGTGAAAATTTCCTGAAAATTGTTTCAAGGAGTTTTGCTTCCCTTAAAACGCAATCAGCTCTTAAATGGTCGCTTTAAGAGCAGTCTACCTTAGCTGGTAAAACTCGAAAAATAGCCGGAACACTGAACAGGATCTAGGCACAGCACCGGAGAAGGGCAACAAAGATTCCCTCGGGGGGCACGTGGCAGTCGCTGAAAGGCCTTACAAAAGCATTCCAGAAGGATGAAGTCATAATATTCTTTCAAGCAACGACTCAACGAACAGCGAAAAGGCAAGGCGAGCTGTTGGTGTCAGACGGATGCTGCCCAGTCCACGGTCCGAAATATTTTTGCCCCCAGGGCCCCACCTCAAACAAGAAAAAAGAAAAAGAAAAAAGAAAAAAAGAAAAAAAATGAGAGAAAAAGAAAAAGAGAAAAAGAAAGGAGAAAAAAAAGGGAATGGACATTGAGCAACTCGTACGTTCCGCGCGCGGTAAAAAAATCGTGGATTTAATTATTTTCCATATATGGACATTTGAGAGCCATAATTGGAATTATAGAACCCCTTATATATTGCGACAATGAAATGCAAAATCAATCAACTAAAAAATAAAAGGGTGCATTTCCATTTGGAGATTAGTGTGGTTTCTAAGTTTGAGAGCATGGCACGAGGTTTTATAGCATTGTTCATGTATGCTATACTAGATATATAAAAAGGACTTAAATATTAATTCAAGGATTGGGGTTGGTTGAGGAGCCATTCAAGACCATTTTTTCATTGTAAGAGAACTCAAGAAAGTGTATCGAGTGAGATATTATTATTATTAATATTTGGTGGAGGATTGACAAACCATAATAGGACAAAAAGTACATTTTTTTTCTTAAAACATCAATGTTCATCCTTAATATTATAGTAACTAAAGGGATTTTCAACCTTATTTGGAAAGAAATGCAAAGTGACTTTCCAATATTTGAAGATTCAATCAAAGTTACTAATTTGCTAAACAAAATGAAAATTTGTACATCTGTAGTAACTATGTCTAAAATAAACCCCTACAGTAACTAATTCTTGCATAAAATGTAATCTCACTATTCATAAGGGTTTAGGGCTAGTTTTGAAAATGCTTATTTTTGGCACTTTGAAACTTCATAGTTTATTTCCATGGTGTCTAGACAAAAAATGCATCCTAAGAAAATCTAGAATCCCCTCTTGAATACCAACAAGCTCCTACAATAATTTTTTTAGTACAACAATAGTAACCATGTTGAATTGCTTGTGGGTTGGTTCTTGGCGTAATTGCTTAATTTCAAGGCCATTTTCTCCATTTTGATACAATTGAAGACTAATTCTCTCTCTCCTTCTACACATATGAATCTTTCTTCGTAACTTAAGATTGGTTTATGTTTTCCTACCTAGTTAGTACATAAGRTTGAACCACCTATAAGCGACCAAATAAGGAATTTTGGACAAATTTGGAGCAATGCAATGCAAGGTAAATATTTTCAGAGGCATGTTGATAAAAATGATGGGGATTGCAAAAACTTTGGTAATGTTATTGCATGAATTGAAATTACTATGAATTTTCAAAAGGCAAAAAGAGCACCTGACCCATTGTCAATCTCTAGACTCTTTCAATTTTGATCACTCAAAAATCTACTTTTCCACTCATTGCTTCTTACTTTCTTCCACACTAAGTTGGGACATGTGTCATGAACTTTTAGTCCCAACTTTGAAAAGAAAAAGAAAAAAACATTCTAGCCTTTGTTGGAAATACGTTAGTTTATAGGTTGGTTGTTGGACCCATCCGGAATGGGTGGTTCTACCTTAGTGCAAAGGTGAATGCAAGAAATTTGGAAATTGCTATAAGTTTAAAAAGCTCTATAATTTGCATTTTATTTTGAAGCCATATAGGTTGTACCAAGTCAAACAAATGTTTCTACCCCACACGTCCCTTTCAAACTATGTTGTAAACCAAGTGAATGATCATTCTTTTGAATGACAATTTGAACCAATAAATTAAGAAGATTGTACAAAATCAATAAATTCTATCAAACAGTATTAAAAACAAATTGCAATATGATCAATCTGGATTGTTATCACTACAAGAGAAAGGGATATTTTAAGTATAGTCCTAGTAGTATAGTCTTTTAAGTAATGACCTTTAAGTAAAATTTTTAGTAAAATTTAACTAAAAAGAACAGTCTCATATTCTCTCGTGATTAGCACCGTCCCTAATCTATTGAAAATTAGGTTTCTCCCAAATTGAGGCAGTTCAAAAAGTTCAAGCAGCTCAAAAAGTTCATGGGATTAGATAACAAAAATTCTCTGTTAATTCTCTGTTATGGCCCAGTTGAGACTCACCTACCCAAGAATTGTCTGCARAGTGAGGGTTGTTGAAGAACATCATGCCCCCTTGACTGAGTTGTTGTTTCTTAACACATAAATCCGGGATCCAAGGCTTCAAATACAAATGTTGAGGGGATAGTGACCCACTTAGTGAGTGAATTAATAATACTCTTTCATTACCACCCGTATCTCTATTTTTTTTATGAACATGCTAGATTACAGTCAATATGGGATTAGCAATTGTATCCCACATCCCTTTACTAATACCATGTGTCATACAATATCAATATTCATTGTAACACATCCGTATTTCATATACCATATCCGTAAGTATTTTGTATAGCAGATCCATATCAAAGTTTTTTGAAGTTTTCAAAGGTGGGATGGACAAATTTGTTTTTTTACTTTATTTGTTTATTTGATACAAGCGTGTTGAACAACACATTGCAAGTTTCTTTTTGTTAAGGGGAGAGGCTGATTTCACGCTAAGTAAACCACTTGTCACTTCCAAGAATTGCACCGGCAATTTGATTCCCCCGGAATTGAACCCCGGAATTGAACCCGCAACCATGCCATTCACTTTGGGGACCTTTCCACCACCATCCACTAGTTTAGGGTCATTTCGGACCATATTTATTTATTTATTATTTGCGGTGGTGATTGATTAGTTGATAAGATTTGTGTATGACCCTTTTTTCACGGGGGATAGGTAGTGATGCATGTGAATGGGAAAAAAAACTGAATTATTATTAAGGAACATGTCGGTCTGCTCCAACTCAATCAGCTTTGCCAGCCAATTTGATTCCCCCTCCATCGTTTGCCACTTTCTGCATCCATCTTCTTGAAAAAACAAATCTTCCGCCGCGTTGAATTCAGGTTTTCCAAAGCCCTTCCTCCCTCAAGGGGCATTTCTCACCAGGGGGTTCTCACGGGGGACTCGGGAAGGTTCGCCCCCGCTTTGTACCAGTGGTGGTTGTCATAGTCTCTCTGTAGCAGGGTCGGGTCCCCCAACTTGGGTAATAATACGACTGGTAATAATTTTTGGCGGATTGTACTCCCGGTACGAGCACCCTCGCTCGCGGACTCACTCAGTCACTCTTTCCACCCCGTGTCGCCCCATGTGCTTGAATGAAAACCACCAAATTTTTTCTTTCTCCATTCCGTAGGGAATAATAGGACATCCGGTTAGGTCCGGAATCTTGGAGACCTTCAATCGGMCTGGTCAAATTGTGCATTGGGGGATGGGGGTCAATGGCAGCAGAAGATGGCGTTACCAGACGACTGAGTTCCCTTATTGTTGTTGCTGTTGCTGTTGCTGTTTGCTGCGGTGGTGGTCTTTCTGTCACGCAATGGACGGTCGGCAACCCCCAACCCAGCCCAAAAAAAAGTGGCGCACATGAAGTTTTTTTGTTGTTGGGTTCAGACTTGTTCAGATCCAAACTGGGTCATAGATCGATTGGCAAAGCAAAGGTGGCCTATTAACCACCCACCATCCTCATGCAATGTATCCTTTGGGTACATTKCACAAGAGGAAATGTACACTAAATAGTGAAATTGGGTTGCCTTTACCATAAAGTTGCCTCACCCCAAAAAAGTTACTCTACAAGCCATCAAAGTCAACAAATATTTCTACACTATTATTTCCATTTGTACACATGGAGGTCCATGAGTCCCAACTACACCAATAACTAATTCGAAAGTAGTGCATTCTAGTGTACAGTAACAATAAATATTTACGTAGTGTGGAGTTTCGAGAAATTAGTGAGCCGTAACCTAATTTCACTATTTAGTGCTACATCAAGGGTCTGTGATTGCTGGGAATTGGAAGAAGGGTGTTGGGAATGGGATATTATACTCCTGCAGCTGTCAATGGCCATGAGTGAGGAGGTGAGGTAGTGAGGAAGGAGGAGCCATGATATTTATTCTTTGTGGGGTGGTCATACCATACCCATTTGGGATTGCCACGGGAACTGCATGGAAGAGTCATGCAGAAAACTGAAAGAGCATGTGTTGACCATTCTCCCCTGGAAGAATCCTCCACACCCACACATGATCCCGGATTCCCTCTCATCCACCCCCCCCCCCTCTCCTCCCCGTCGGGCCCACCTGCTCGGACCCGGACCTCAGTCCTCAGTCCCCAGCCCCGGCCACCCCAGGTCCCGTCACCAGCCATCAGCCATGAGTCCATGACATGATGATGGAGATGACGATGATAACCCCCGGCAGCAGGCCCTGCACTCTCACAGGGAAAGAAAAAGATAAAAGGAAAAAGAAAAAAGGAAAAAGTTACTCCAGCACGAGTAACTTCACTCACTGACTCCACATCAAAGATAAAGAAATTACTGTACTATACTGTACTAGACTTTCGTCACATTCAAAGGAAAAGGAAAAGAAAAAGAAAGAAGCGCAACCCCCATTCCAGGCAGGTGCGGGGGTTGGGGTTGGGGTTGGGGTTGGGTGGGGGGCTTACCCATGTTTTTCTTATTACTTTCCTGATGCAGTGGCTTGCTCCTCACCTTCTAGGCTGCTGTCTTGGGAATGGAGGTAACTTAGCTTTTTAGTTGGTGGGGGAGGGCAGAGGCTTAAGTTTATAGAATGGCGCAGGTCTTCTGAAATGCCTTTTTCCTTCCTTCCCCCCATCGCCACCTTTTAAGTTATTAGCATATCATTTCACACATCTTCTCTTTCCAATAAACCCATCTCCATCTCCAYCTCCAYCTTCATCTCCGGTCTGTTGTCTCCTACTTGAAGCTCCTTGGGATGTTGTGGAGTCTTTTAGTTTTTGATGTATGAACTCCCCCCTGCACTTTGGTTTTGACTTAGCAGCGCCGTGTCTGTACAACACGGTTTCGTCTCCGAAACTTCAAAAAAACAGGTTGTGTGTGTGTGTGTGTGTGTGTGTGTGTGTGTGTGTGGCGTTTCTAGCTCGTGTGAGGATCCCGGGTAACTTAGTGTGTTTCGTTTCGTCGCCGTCAGTTCTCGTGTCAATTGTTCTCCTGGCGAAGTCGAGGCGCTGGTATTTGTTGGAGGAGAGTGCATTGGCAGAGACGGCGGAGTTCCAAGTATTTTGGGTTTTGGAGTAGAAGGTCGTGTAGTGTATCTGTTGGTAGGCAATCTGCGAATCCGCATGTTCGTGGTGTTCTTTTGGTGAGGTTTTGCGGATCTGTGTTGTGGCTTTGTGGGTGTAGATAGCGTAGTGAGGTCGATATGAGTGCGCCGTCAGTTCAATTATAGCATGGCGGCGGCCGCAGGAGTGGAGTAGAGTGTGTTGTGTGTGTGTGTGTGTGTTGGTGGGAATCCGCGACGGCGTGGTTTGAGAAGAAATTCTTGGTGCCGGATCAGTGGGAGTCGGTAGCCTATAGATGGCGATAACGTTTTGTAGAAGCGTGGGAATTGGTGGTCKTCAGGAAGTAGGTGCGCAAGCAGTGTGAAGAGTTCTACGCAAGAAGTGTTGGGAGATTGATTTCGTAACTGTTGCGTCGTTAGAGCTCCATTCAATGTTCGCTCTTCTTGGGTGCCAAGAAGCTTGGGCAATAGGGAAGAGTTACAAACCAACAAAAAGCATTCAAGACAGCTACCGTATCTTGCCTTCCGTCGCTCTTCTTGTAGAGTAGTGGTTTAGAGTTGGTGGTGCATTCGGAATCAAGCATTATATGCAGCGTCGCGGGGGTGGAGACTAGCCGCCGTGTTGTCCCTGGCGTTTGTGAATGGTCGGCCGCTTTGTCAGTCTACTGCAAATGTCCGAGGGCGAATATTGACGGCGTTTTTACACACTTTCCGAGGCATTACATTGGGCAGTCAAGCACTGTATTCTGGACGGTAAGAATCCGTGACGCGCTTCGCAATTTGTTCCGGATCTGGGGTGGTCGTCGAGGACCTCAGGAGTGTATTAGTTTGAATTCCTTTCCGTGAGATTTTTGAATTCTTGTTCTGGTTCTTGCGACATTGATCTTCGCCGCGGAATTGTGAGACTTTGGACGGGAGAGTGGAATGGCCGATTTTGAGATAGTCGGGTTGAAGATGTGTGATGGGGCGCTAATTAGATCTAGTGCTCGTCAACCCAATCTGGTCTCCTGCTATTTGGTGCCAGATTTCGCCCTGTCAGCTCAGGTTGCTGACGAGGTTGAGTGCACTGTGAATCCAGGTATCGCGTTGAAAGGGTCCTTCAAGGTGAAGGTAATCAATCGCACGAGGATTCCAGCAAGTCGAGATCACGTTCCATGATGCCGCCCTTTGGGTCGCTTCTGGAGCCACCTACGAATTTTGGAGGGGACCAGAGTTCCTTTTACGTGAAGCAAGAGCCTGTGGCGGATGCCGTGCGCAAAATAGGGATGGACACGCACCCTTCCAARGGCACGCCGCAGAGCGCGTTTTCCAGCTACCGCGACACGCATCCGCCATTGAGGAAGGCGGGTTTGCAGCATGAGCCTTCAGCTTTTGCTCCGTTCCCATCTGCATATGTGGGGGCGTCCCGACCCAGTTCTCTCGATGCGCCGACGCCATTATGGCCACCGACGTCGCGCCACACCGCGATTCAATTGCAACAGTATCTGCAGCCCTCCGCCGGYGGTATGTATTCAAAGCAGCAAAGTGTGGCGCCGCCGCTGCAACAGCTCAATGGGAATGCTGTGCACAGTAGTAGGTCGTCGGATGTGGGATCTAGTGGATTGGTGAAGGGAATTCGCGACACGACCTCGGATGGGTTTGTYGCGGCGTCGTTCCAGGTGCAGTGTAAGCAGGAGTGCGACATAGCCAGTACGTCGTTTTCGGCGCCGCCGCTCACCAGGAAACGATCGCACTCCTCTCTCGTGGAGGAGGAGAGCTGCGACTCGGAGCTCGTGTTAGGGATTGGCGRTAGTCGAATGATCAGCAGCAGCCGCGAGGGCAGCGAGTACAGGAATTCAAGAGCTTCCTCACCCCGAAAATCCCAGAAATGCGACACGGGGCTGGAATTGGTTTCGGCCGACTTGTGCTTGGCGCCTCCCGTGGTGGCGGCCGAGTATTCGAGCTCGAGCTCGCAGCAGGAAGCGCCCTCGTCKTCCATGCTCGACGCACCTGCCGTCTCGCACTCCCACGTGAGTCCCACGGAGTCGCACCTCTCGTTCCAGAAAATGAAGTCACAGGACGCGTCAAGAATAGAGGGTGTGGCGTGCGTGGAGTCGGGATCCCGTTGCCAGCAACCCGTGCGTTCGCTTCTCAATTTGGAGGTCATCAAGCGGGAGTGTGACGCCGTGGAGCGCGAGGAACGCGACCATGAAGACGACTCGAACAATCTCAAGTCTTCGCGAACCCACGAATTGGGTCTGTTCCCGGGAGTCTTCGCGGCCGACCTCCGGCGGAACGGCGAAGGCAAGAAATCTGAGGCTTCTGGGTTGCAGCTCGTGCACTTGCTTCTCGCCTGCGCCGACGCCATCTCCAAGAACAAGATAGAGACCGCGGGGCAGAAGCTGGAGGAGCTCTACTCGCACGCGTCGCTCTTCGGCGACTCCATGCAGCGGATTGCCGCTTTCTTCACSGAAGGCTTGGCCGCCCGGATCGTGGGGAAGGAAAATCCCGTGTACAAGAACCTGATGCTGCAGTCGCGCCTCGACGACTACCTCTCGGCGTTTACCACACTCTACAAAGTCTGCCCTTACTTTCAATTCGGCCACTTCACTGCGAACCAAGCCATTTTGGAATCTGTGGCCGGGAGCAGCGTGGTGCACATCATCGACTTGGACTTGATGCAAGGCTTCCAGTGGCCGGGCTTGATTCAGTCTCTCAGCGAACGYGAAGACGGCCCTCCGAAGCTCAAAATCACGGGCATCGGCACGAGCTGCACTTCCTTGCAAGACACTGGACGTCGACTGGCAGCCTTTGCTGAAACTTACGGCGTGCCCTTCGAGTTTCACGCAGTAGTAGGCGAGCTGGAGGATCTGACGCCCATGGAGCTTGGTGTGAAAGCTGGGGAAGCTGTTGCTGTGAACTGCGTGATGCAGCTGCACCGACTCGGCAACGACAAGCTACAGCACTTCATTGGTGGGTTGCGGAACATCCATCCCGTGATGTTGACCCTGGTGGAGCAGGAAGCGAACCACAACACGGACTCCTTTATGGGCAGGTTTGTGGAGGCTCTTCACTACTACGCAGCGGTTTTTGACTCTCTGGACAGTTGTTTGCCCTTGGCAAGCGAGGAGCGAGCGAAGATCGAGCAGCTGTACTTCGCGCAGCAGATCAAGAACATCGTSGCGTGTGAGGGCGTTGACCGTATTGAGCGTCACGAAGCGCTGGAGGTTTGGCAGCAGCGCATGGAGCTGGCTGGGTTTCGACAATTGCCACTGAGCTCTCATGCTGTCACGCAAGCCAAGCTGTTGCTCTCGCTTTCCCCCTGCGATGGGTACCGTCTCTCGCAGCAGACCGGCGGCAGCATCTCTCTCAACTGGCAGGACCGGAGCCTCCTCACAGCTTCTACTTGGGTTGTGTAGAGCTTGCGTTCGACGTCAATACAACATCCAGGACATACCGACAGACCGACCGTGTTTTCTTTCTTCATTTCGTTACCTTGTTTCACGAGGTGGAAGATTAACAGTATTCCAGGCACATATGTAGCGTTGCTGAGGATTTAGGAATTTTATGGAGACGGCCCCGATGCAGTGCGTGTTTGTTCTTGATCCCAAGCTATGGTCATCTGCTGGCRTGGTGTTTTTCATTCGTTTATCGAATCTTTGCTTGTGATTTTTGTCACACAAAGAAGCCCCAGACAGCAAAGCAGAGCTCCATAGCTTGGTGGATCGAATCAAGAGGCAGTGCGACTGGAGGCACCGGACAAAAAATATTCAAGTGGTTAGCGACATGAGCTAGCATCTGGTGACTGATTAGCGAGTTCACCAGAGTGGGTTTGGGCTTCCACATAATATGCAACAAAAAATACACAACACTACAGTTTCGTGTAGCACAGCTTGTGATATAGCACACTGAATGAACGACAAGGATTGGCAGCAGCGAGTGCGTCAGCGAGTGGCTCGGAGGTTTTTCGAATGCGATGGGATTTCTTCAGCTACCAGCGCTGCAGTTGCGAGCAGGAGTCGGTTGTATKGGATTCTGCTCAGCTTTTCTATCCTGACTACTCTACATACAAGATAAACCGGACATCCACGATCAGCAGCGGCAGTAGCTTCAGCCGTGCATCCAAGTTTTGTTACGAGGACGTAGAAGACCATTCTTTTTTCAGTCAGGACAACAACTATTTGCAGTAATTTTGGCGTTTTATGTTGCTGCTTTCATGTGTAGGCCTTTGACATTCCCAACGTTTTATTAGTCTCATACCGATATGAACAGAAAAAACGTATTAGAGAGAGGAGAGGTGAGGAGAGGAGAGAGAGAGGGAGCCAGAGTAGTGTGGACACCTAGGGTCATTTTTTTTGGATTTGCGAAGTGTAAAGACACCATGATTGGCATCAGACCCATTTGTAAGGTAGACTCGGAGATTGTAGCTGTACAGATGCTTGTGAGCCTGGAATTCATCTCGGCCCGAGACAACATACAGAGCTTGATATTCCATAGCTTTGAACACTTTTCACCCATGACAATTCTTTGCGATCCATCCACTTTAATAAGAGACTATGTCTTATATAGTCCATTTTGAACTCGCATCATCTTGTTTCTTTCGTTCTTTTCTTTCTTTCTTTCTTTCCTCCTTGTCAGTTCTGGTCCTCTCCACGTTCCATCTGGTGAACTCTGAAGCTCGTGTCTTTTCATGGAAATCTTTTGGTTTGAATCTTGAATTGCTGACAACGCTTCTTCTGCAGTTTCCCTGTTTTGGGTGATGGAAGCTGCTGCTGCTGCTGCTGCTGGAGTCAGGCCTCAGCTACCGGTACTAACCTAACTTACACCCAGTGACATAAAAAAGTCAAAATCGACTCTGCTGCTTCTTCCTGTCTCCACATGAAATCTATGTGCTGGGATTGTCCTTGTGAAGCTCATCTGCAACACATTGCCTTGGGGTAGTTAGTACAACCCAATTTTGTCAGTGAGATGCTGTAAACGTTTCTGGTAGTGACGTGGGAATAAGTGGGAATAATAGTGTGGCTAAGCCTACCATTTCAGCTATTACCGTAGTTGGGCAAAATTTCTCTAATAGCACAGTAGATCAGCTGCTGCAAGTGAGGATCTTTCTTCTTGCTTGGTCACCAATAACAGACACAGATATTACTTCAAGCCTACCTGCCCGCCCGCATGCTCAAAGATGCTGGACCACTTCCGAAAGTGCAACATCTGACTGTGACTTTGAAGCTTCTGCTGCAAGGGTGCTCTTATTACTCAGTACTATTGTAGCCTTTGGTCAAGTGCTATTAGTTTAGTACTCCGTAGTACAGTAGTAGCCTTTTGTAGACCTGTGGAAATAAGTAAGGTAGTGCGAAATTATGTTCTAAATTACTGGTTGGCAGTCMAGTCTCCTGGGTTGATGGAACTGAAAGAGGCTTATTCAAACCTTGAAGCTTCTCTCCCAGTTTCTGCTGTTGAAATTTTTTTATTCCTTGTCAGTCTTATGTCAAGATTCCTCTGTTTTTGGCAACGTGGGGCGCAGTTCAGGTCAGTTAAGTTAGTGCTCCTCCTGTTACGATATCCAAGTGCTCACCTGTTTAGACTTTATCAGGATTTCTCTGTTTTCTCATTCAGGCACCAGGTGGCAAGGAGGCTGTCATGTTTCGACTGCTTGACCAGGCGCAGGTGCTTGAAAGGTTCGTATTGACACCTTACAGTGTTTTTTCAACTTTTGGCAAAAATAACATGTATGTGGTGTTGTAACCCACTTCAATTTTTTTTCTTTTTTCAATTTAAGACCCGTGCTTAAGGGCGTAAATAAGCTTCAGTTCTTCTACAGTAGTGACCTTAGTGGAGCCATAAAATGGAGCGAAATATCTTACATAATTAACTGAGAATATTCTATCACTTGGCACTAGCTCAAAGCCTGGCTTATTCCACTCGTTTTTTCAACTACATTGGTGATCGACTTCTGCACTAGCGTACGTTTTTATTTCGTACTTGGAAGTGAAGCTTTTATGACTCGAAATACTCTTGACCAATAGACAGTGGGAGTTTTGTATGTTAGCAACGGAGCAGCAGCTATGGTCGGATTTATGACAACGACCTTGAAAATTTGACGCAATTCATGAGCTTTTAAAAGCAGCAACTGGGCTTTAGTGGTTTACGTTTTAACTTTCCAAACTGAAGAGCAAGAAAAAGACGATACCAAGTATTACACAACTGGTAAGTAAACTCACCATCAAAGAGGATGTTGTTTCCACATTTTTTTGTCTTCGCATTAAAGTGCAGGAAACTCCTGGATTTTGTGGCACTAAATAATGTGTCGAATAATGGGTTGAATAAAAAAATGTCAACCACGATACACCGCTTAATTCTTTGGTAAGTTCAGTGACTGTTAGTAGCCAGATTGCTGACGGACTTTGATATTTCTCCAGAGTCTTGTTTGTCTGTTTCTTCTCTTCTCTTCTCCAAAGGTTTAACTTAACTTATTAACTCCCTTGTTATTAAGCTTTAGAGAAGGCCGGGGGGACGGAGCTGCAGTGAATTTTGCAATGACTTTTTCCTTCATTTATTAAGTCTAAACTAAGAGATATAAAATCTTTCCGCCAACAGTTGGAAACTGGAAACGGACTGACTTTGGCAGCAGCGGAGTCAACACTCCGGCTACAGACTGGACCTCCCTAATGAGGAAAATGTCAACAATCGAACGTAACTTCACTTTGTTGGAAGCATACATAAGTTAATGGGGTGATTGGTGGAGATCATGGTCCAGCAGGGAGTTCATTTATGCCTTCCCAATACTCCCCCTCCATTGATTTCCAATTCAAGGAAATCCAACTGGCCTGTGCTCTACTGTAGGAGGAAGATCTTTCCTTCACTGTTTGAAGGTTTTAAAAAATTGTAGTTTAATATGGAAAATTTGGAGTAATTTGGGGTTGACTGATGGGTGAACTAAAAAACAGAAATTTTCTTGAAATTTGAAGGTAAGTCTCCTCTTAACTCTTAAGAGCTCCGACATCCATATTCTGGACGATGAATGGAGGGCTTGCAAGCAGTGTTTCGTCCAACTAACTTTTCATTCATTCAATGTAGTATTTGAATTGTGAGGATAAAACCTTCTTGAATGACCAATATTTCATGCAATCATAGTAAATGATACTCTTGTCCAAAGATATAAGCAAAAAGGTGCAAAAATTCAAAAAAGGATTTGAGGCATTAAGGGGTTAAAGCAACCTTTCTAAAAGGTGATTGCATTTGGGGGAACAAAACTCCTTGAAACAATTATTGGTAAATTTTTGTAGGAAGGAAAATGAAAATGGCATTTAATCCAAGTTGTTTCATATTTTTTGGACCTTTGTGGAATTAGTTATTAATTTTTATAGTTGAAATTGTAGTGGTCACTAGAAGCGACCACCTCCCTAAATGTACATTTGTCAGATACATTTGTCATTGGTAGATCTACTATTGTACAACTTCTTCTTTTCCTCGAGGTTCTTTTCCTCGAGGTTTTGGTTGGCTTAAATTAATTTAAAGTTAGCATAAATTAAGTAAATTTTCCTTTGGAATTCCTTTTATACAAATAACTTATGGGGGCAATTGCATAATTAATTTTTCCATGAATTATGTGAATGTTTTTGTGCACATTGCCGCATATTGTACATGTTGTAGAGGAAATTTTCATGCTTTACAGAGGAAAAAGATGACTATTCATTGCAACACAAAGAATGGGAAGACCAAAGCATGAATTTTGTATGCAATGTTCTCCTTGTTTTTTCAACCATGCCATATTTTTATTTTTTTTGAGGACCATAGTATTATTAAACCCTAAGAGTCCGTGGGGAGACTAATTTAGGTTCTTAGTAGTTTTGGGAAAAAGAATTATGATATGAGTATATTTTAGGCAAGTTGTATTTTCATTTTGTAAATTTTCTTTTTCTTCTCGTCCCTAGATGAAATCATTTTGAGCCTTGCACAATAGTCATGAAGCATTGACCATGCTAGGTGGGTAGTTGAAGAATAGACAAGAATTGTTTTTTCCAACATTATCACTTGGATGTACAAACTTCATTTGTTTCTTATAGCTCCAGTAGCAAGCTCTTGAAAACATTCATAAAAGCATTTATAATCTAGACAATAGATGTGGCTCTCCTAGGAATTTTGAAATACCAAAAGAAAGACATAACTGCTATTGTAAGAGATAACCACTAAGTGATGATACATTCCAATCCAAAATTCATAATAGATCCTTCTACAACATTAAAAAATTTGAGAATCCTTTTAGGGATAAGATGAATGTAATTGACTTAGAAGTTGAACCTAAAAAATCGAAGAAAGAACAAATTATGTGGAGTATTTTTGAAAAATTCATCCAATGGAAGGAATACTTGATTGTAATACTTGATGGAAAGAAGTTATTATATAGCTAAAAGTTCTTTCTCATAATTGAAATTTGTGAACTTTAATAATTTAGTAAATTAAGCAAGAAACCAACATCCTTTAAATTTTAATTAATTTAGAGATTAATAGTTGAAATTAAATACAAAAATGAGTTCATTGTGTTGTTCTTGCTTCAATTGACCTCAATGTAAAAATGCTCAAGTTTTTCACTTACCTCATGAATTGAAATGATTTGGACTTTTGGTGATAATTTTCCAACAAAAACTTAAAGCAAAATATCGTAAAAAGTGATCACACAATTTTTTAAATTATAAAAAGCCCTGATAAATCTTTTGACCTACACATATGCACATCATGAAATTGATCATGCATTSAATATTGTTTTATAAGACCCCAATAAATAATTCTCTTGAAAATGTTAGAAAGTAAAATCTAAGCAACCTACCACGATATCAAAACCAAATATGGATGCTTTATAAATTTTGGGAATAAAAAAATTTTGAATACAAAACCTAAAGGATCTAAACAATCTCACGGATGCTAATACTAAAGCACCACTAGTTTCTCATTTAAGTAAATTTGGAGAAGACTGTGAGCAGTATGAGGTTGTAGAAATTTTCCTCATGTGCGAAGTAGGAAATATGGGAATTGAAATTATTGTCAAATTTGGGAGCCAAAAAGTGCACTTTAGGCATTGCCAATGTCTAAAGTTTTCCAATTCCAATCATTCTAGAATTACTTTCTTGTTCACTTCTTCTTACTTTCTTGCTTACTATTATGGGACATGTATTATAAACTTATTAGTCTCAACTTTGAAAAGGACCAAAAAAACACAATCCAAGAATCTTCTTCATGTTGAGTGTCAGGCGTGGTTTTTTGTGTGAATGTTATTTAATGTATAAAATTCATTCTTCTTCTTTAAATCTTATGCATCAAAAATCGTCTCATCAAAACATTAAATGTAGCAAGTATAAAATAAAACAATGACTTTGGGCTAACAATTTGTTTTAAAAACCAACAATGACTTTCGGCTAACAATTTGCTACAAAACCAGCAATCACTTTGATCTAATGATGGTGAGTAATTATATTTGAAATATTTATGACTTAAATTAATAATCAAAGATATTTTTAATAACTTGAAAAATATTAAGATATCAAAATTCATTGAAATGAATTATTTTATCATTAGATACATAAATGTAGGTATTGTTTTAAAAATGGAGGCATGCTCCAATATAGCCAGATATATGTGGATGTTCTTAAGCTTGTATTCAATATTTCAATTTACAAATGGATGTATGAGTTTCAGAATGAAGAAGCATATTGTATTTACAATCCTAAATTCTATGTACATATTTTGCAATAAACATSCAAYATGCATTTTAGGAATTCTYATTATTGATGTCAAATCAATWGGTTYATGCAAAATGAAATATGAAATCAATGAAAGGAATCTACAATCATAATTGTAAATCATCCATGATTGAGATTGGTAATGTAACTTGAAATAACAATGGAAACCAAAGTTTTATTTCATGGCTGCTTTCCATGCTTCAATATCTGGCATTGCCTTTTCAAGTATTTTTTTCCATGAAGGACGACTAGAAATGTCTTGCCACCATCCATTGACATATTTTCTTGTTTTCAACAATTCATGTTGAGAAGCAATATTAAAATAGTAGTTGCAAACGGGTAAGTGAGAAATGTCAGCTAGGCTAATGAAGTCACCTGCTAAATACTTGTGTTTAGACAATTGCTCGTCATATACATCAAGGACCTTACTAAGTTTTTCACTCAATACCTTTACCGTATTTGGATCAGATGCTTTTCCATGGAATAAAGGGCCAAAAAGCACTTGATTGACAAGATCCAACATTGGACCTATACATTCTTGACTCTCAATTTCCAACCATTGTTCAACCATAGCCTTGTCTTTTAAAGTTGTACCATACAATTTAGTGCCTTTATCTTGAAATTTTTCACAAATATATCGCATACAAGCACGTGATTCTGTAATTCACATGTCTTACTCTGGTTATAGGTATAATTTAATGGTGGATTATACATTCTTTAAATGTGCATGCAATGATTTTAGTTTTTATTAATTGTATACAAAATAGAAAACGATCATTTTACCATATAATTTTAAATCTTCATCTTCAAGAACAGGAATTTGACCAAATGGCTGCAAAAAAGTTGGATGTTAATATTCTTTGCTTGGTCAATAGTAGAATCTTTATAAAGTGTCTTTATATTTTATAAGATATGAATCATATTTGTACATCAAATTATTTACAAACTTTAATATTGTGTGTGAATTTCTATTTTTTTTGTTTAAAATATTTCATTGCAATTTATTACATATTTAAAATATTTTATTGCTATTGATAGAAGATAGAGTGTGATGAATAAAAAAAATTCACTGAACTTTTTAATTCTTGTTAGAACATTGAATGGTGATCTCTCAACATTTGGTTATAAAAAAACTATGTAGTTTATCATTTATTTAATCAATGAATCAGAATTTAATCATTTAATTTAATGAGCACACAATTATTGTTAAATTTTAATTTGCAATCTACCTGCATGGCAAGAAATTCAGGCTTTTTTTGCTCTCCTTTCATAATATCCACAGGAATCAGTTCAAAATCAACTTCTTTTTCATACAAAGTTGCCAATACTCTACCAGTGGCATTTGAATACCACATGCCATAGATCTTCATATTGGCAATTATTTTAACAAACAATACTACTCATATGATGTAACTTGTGATTATAAAATAAAAATTAATATTCAAGATTTGTAAATCAACAAAAAATCCTATTKTTGCCTTTTTAATAGTGTGTATTCAAGAAAAAAACAAGTTGAAGTAAACAAATAAATTGAATAAAATCACATATTTGATTTAAGCGTAAAACTACTTATTTCACCATCTATGAATTTTTGCAAGACATTGTAACTCTTCTTTTGTACTTTTCTTCAAATTTTAAAAGATAGTTTAAAGATGCTTATCTTATATTCATATGCCTTGCTTACATCAAGAAGTTAACTTAAGAAAACAAAGAAAAACATTTATATTTTCAATGTTTGTAAAATATACAAAGTGTGCATCATACATATTTTATAAATCAGTCAATAATGCATAATGATGATAGAAAAGGATGAGAATAAAATTTTACTTTGATAAATTTCATTAAAAAGACTCATTAAAACTTTGCCAATGGCACATTTCAAGTCCTTTGCATTTGTTTAGACACTATTGTCAAATAAAACAGTACTCCGTAAAAGATTGCATTGAAAAGGTAGCATTATTCTTATGATTGAACCATTGTTTAAAATTATGATCTTTAACTTTAGAGAGGCTAAAAGAAAATTCTTTGAAATATCAACAATGTACATATGCGGTTTTCTTAAACATTGATTATTTGAACCTAAAATTTTGTATTGCTGTATTAATTCGTGACAATATCTATTCAAATATATCTATTTTTATAACTGAAATTTATTAGTAGTTAAAATCTTGAAGAATCTTGAGTCTTAAAAAATTCTCTCATTTTCGATTATTTGAAACAAAATTTTAAAAAATCTCATTCAAAAAAAGAATTTTTTTTCAAAATTTATATGGTAAGGTGAAGCATCCAAAACCATTCATCAAGTGATTCATCATAATTGGAGGCATCTTTTCCTAAAAAACTATATTTTTGTAGTATTAGTGAGTGAAAATCAAGAATATTAAAAAAAAATTAGATTTTTTGGATATTGTATGTAATTTCTATGATTTTTTGAAGTGCCGGCTCACTAGACCACTGGAACTATCGTGTAGGTGTACCTAAATCTGCCAAAATCAGCAGTAAAAACCAAATTAAGTAAGTGTCATTCATATGTGTCAGCAAATCACAATCAAGTATTTGGAAGACACATTAATTAGAGCCAATGGGCGCAATTGGGTGTGCAATTAGGTGTAGTCTATGGTACAGGAATGGGAACATGAACGCTAATGGGTGTTTCTACCTTACAACCATTTACGGGAGTAAATTTGACAAAATAAATGATTCAAACAAGTAAATTGGATTTTTTTAGGATTATAAGCATATTATGCCAGTAAAGGAACAATGGTAAAACACACTAATTTTGAGTTTTAAAGTTTTGAATCCATCATCTATACGTTTGAAACATCCACCTTCCTTTAGTTTCTAATGTCAAAAGACCCCTTCAAGTATTAATTGGTGGAAATTTAGGCATAYATTATTGATACAACCAAAATAAAAGATGGATTTCCAATTGTCAAGCTTCATTGATTGCACTTTTATTGAATATTTGTCACCAATAAGTTGAAGCTACTATCTACAAACAATATGGAGTGGTGTTCAATATTGAAGTTTAAAGTGCAGTTTGGTAAGTATGATTGAAACACACCAAACTATCCTAGTACCCATTTTTGAAAAAAATACTTTCATTGAAGTGCCCCCCTAAGTGCCTTTAAAGTGATTTCTCACTCAATTGTGATTATTTGACTGTTGCTTTTTCTAGATTTTGATTTTATAATCAAATTATGTGATGATTTCAAATTCTTGGGGAGCTTCTAATTTGAAAGTTCATAGTAATTACATGTCTTATCCTATTTGTATTTTTACATATATATGTTTAATTTCAATTGCTAAAACTACAATAATGTAATAATGTTTTTTCTTGAAAATGGTGTTTCCCAACAATGCTTGAATTGTTTATTTTGATGAATTTGGATGTTTTCACCTTAGTCACAAAGTGATATGTTGGTACATGTATGTACAACAAGCATCCTACTACCACAAGCCAAGTTGTAAACTTGCCCTCAATCCCAAAAAAACATGTCTTTGTATACAAAATGTGTGCTTAGAATTGGACATGCTCACACACAGAATTAGTTGTCTGTGGTTTAAGAACCTTGAAATGTCTTCTAACAAAAAATAGACTCTACTATTTTCTTTGATTGTTTTTCAGCATAAACAAAACAAAAGCTTTGAATGAGGCAACAACTTGTCATCAACTTCTCTACATGCTCCCTAAAGTCCTTGGAAAAAATATTGGATGAAAATCTAGCTTTTTCTATTATCTATACAGAGTCAAAGGCATTTATTGATTCCAAAACAACCTCTATATTGTTACTAGCTTAACTATTTTTAGACCATTGTTTTTTTTAACAAACTTTGATAGAAAATGGCACTACAAAAATGGTTGGTTTGTAGGAAGTGAAGTAAATTTGATTGTATTTGAAAATCCAACCATACCAATGGATATGAAATATGCTTATTTGCCTTATTTGAAAATATGAAGAAGATGTTTTGTCAAGATTGGAAGATTATAGTATATATTTGTATATGAATATTTAAAATTAAAAGTGCCATTTTTGGGATACCTTGACGCTATTGAAAATTGTGGACACTTTTGAGCATGCTTCATGCAAAAGGTCATGGATGTTGAAAGGTGGTAGGAAGGGGCTTCCAACAAGTGTGGTGTTAAATGCA
The DNA here is from genome assembly GCA_006891605.1 of Pleurozium schreberi. Taxonomy (NCBI): domain Eukaryota; kingdom Viridiplantae; phylum Streptophyta; class Bryopsida; order Hypnales; family Hylocomiaceae; genus Pleurozium; species Pleurozium schreberi. The sequence continues at coordinate 55,457 of VACF01002165.1, read as the reverse complement.
TTGGCCAATTATAATTGAAGTTTAGAGTCCTTACAAAGTGTTGAAACAAGAAAGATTTGAACACAAATACTAAATTGTTATGAAGAATACAACTAAACTATCATGATTTTGGAATTTTTTTCTAATTGACCATGTTTGTATGATATGAAGTTTTCATGCTCACAACAAAACCATGAAAAGCCTACATCCATGCATTAACTTTGATGATCAACTATATGTTTTGAGAGTCAAATCTATATACATAAAATTGCACTTTACTACAAACTCTACATGTATTTTTTAATGTTGAGGTTTAAGTTTGCCATCTAGGCTTATTTCTAAATAATCATTTGAGACAATTAATATCCAAAGATTGACTAMAAAGTCTTCATATGCAAGTTCTTCGTGGTGTTCATCTCATCTCACTAGTAGAAAGCGCTGGAATTTTGACAAAATTCTGTTGATTTGGTCGCGTTGTCTCGGTCACTGTCTTGTTGATTTCAACCAAAATTTGTTGACCGAGAGAACACGACCAAATCAACAGAATTTTGTCAAAATTCCAGCGCTTTCTACTAGTGTCTATACAAAAGATCTTTTATTGTAATGGTGGATAAATTTTTCTATYGCAATTGTATAAAACTATATATTTCCTATGTTATTTATCCAAATTAAGCTCAACTTATAGCATTGGTAATCCCAATAATTAGCTAAGACCTCTACAATTTCCAACTTTTAGCATTGCCTGACATTGGTCATCTAATGTCTAAATTTGAGTTTTCTTATACATACTCAAAGTGATTATGGATGCGTTTCCAATGATTCAAATTACAAGTTCCAATTGTATACCATTCAAACGTTAGAAATACATTTGGAGAGCCAATATACCATTAGGACTAAGGATGCTTTCAAAAGAAGAAATAGTGTTCTATAGGAATGAATGATATAGGGGAGGCAACCCATTTCTGATCAAATAAGCAATTATGCATATTTGAAGCGCAAGTTTTTTGAATGTGGAATTTTTCCTATGCACAACAATAGAATTTGGAAAGATTGCATATATTTCCAAAATTTTATTACATAAAATGAAATTACTAGATATTTTTCAATGGAAGATTCTCTTCAACCTTCAATGGTGATAGAGACCTTTCTATTTTTGACCATAGGCTAATTGCAAAATTGACCAAGGGCTGATTACAGTATTGAGAGCCTTGCAACCAATCATAAAGAGCCACAACTACTTTAGGGATTGTGCCATAACTTCATGGAAAGACAACACTCTATTGATTGGAAATGGGGGGTGATCGGAAATGGGTTGCCTCTCCTACATACGTTGAAGGAATTTCAACAATTTTACGATAAGTTTTCAAAAGTAATCTTACTATCTTTAGGTCGAGCACCTAGGGGAAGTAAGGTTAAAATCATAATTACATTATTTTGTGAGCGATGTCAGTAACTCAGTCTGTGAGGGATGAATGTGGTTCATCCATTGACGGAATGAAAAACTGACGGAATGCCCTCYGTCTCCCCAATGTGGAGCACTGAGCGAGGAGTGTAGCCTACGAGCGAGCTCATCGTCTCCACTSAGCAGCGACTGCGGCGATTCAAACTCGGTRCCCGCGGGAGCGTCTCRGCAGATTGGATTCCATGCCGCCACTCAAACTCATCGGTATGTCTGATTTTCGATTTCTTTTTCCCGAAAGAGTCGGGGTTCATGGCAGAATGGTGGTGGAGGTTTTCTTGTAGTAGGAAGTGTATCGGGAAGTCACTGAATTCTGCTGTTGAGAATTTAGGTTTTCGAGGTTTATTTTCTCAATGCCTATTCTGGATGCATTGAAATGTGTACAATCAATGGCATTGCGAATCTTTATTTGTCTTGTTTTCACTATGTCCTGAGCGAGTGGTTTGATGTCGCCTTGCAGATATTGGAGCCAATCTTACAGGTGCTCTTCGATTTGCTCTCATCCACGTGATCTTGTGCTTCATGTCCAAATTTTTTCGCATGTTTCTTTAAGCAGATTTGAGAAATTCATATGAGGACTGTATTTTGTCCAATTTCATTTCATATTTTACCAAAATATTCTGTGTTCTCCGCGGATGTTGTGATATAAAATTTGACTCAGTCTGAAGTATATTTGTCACAATATGACCAATCGATTTAGCGATTCTCACACCGTGAATCCTTGGTCCTTCTGGACTTAATTGATATCTTGTTTAAGAAAATTCACTTAAGAGTTGAGGGCTTTGGGTTTTAAGACTTGATTTCGAAGCATTCGATTACCAGTGGAGGGCTTGTCAATGACAATAATGGCGATTTTTTTTTTCTGAACCTCCGTTTCTTGCTGCGTGTGATGTATTATGTATCAGATGGCATGTTTGCCGGGAGCTACCATGGCAAACAGTGCCATCCACCAGATCTTGTTCACGTCTTGCAACGAGCTTGGGATGCAGGACTGACTCGGATTATTGTGAGACCAATTATGTGATCTCCTTCAAAGTTTTGCCGCGCTCTTTATTTCAGGATAAAGAAGATGAAGCTCATGTATATGTGTTTCTATGTTTCTATKTATGTATTAGAGAGGACACAATCTTGATGCATGCATTTCACCTAATAGGTGACAGGAGGATCTCTGAAGGAATCGATGGAAGCTTTGTCCTTAGCTGACACCGACGGTATACCCTCTACCAAGCTTGTATCACGAAATTGTCGCCAAAGAAGCAGCGATTTTGAGCACYGAGTGCATCCTGTAGTGTCATATGAAACTAATCAGTATTTATCGCAGGTTGAATGTTTGTCCATGTTTAGCAGGGTGTTGATTAAAGTGTGAGCTGGATAGTGTATTTCTCGTATGTTTGTAACTGAGCTATTTAAATGAGGTCTGTCAAATAGCCGTTAACAATTCCTTATGAAACATCGGTGATTCTTTTCTTTCTTTTAGGTTATAGTTCATCATTTTGTAATTCTCTTCTTTTGATATAATAGCCTTGGGAAGAAATGCAGGTCGTCTATTCTGTACTGTTGGAGTTCACCCGACTAGATGCTCGGTACGATCCCTCGCTACAGTTTCATACTTATTTGTTGGCTTGTAAGTGCGTGCGTGAGTACCTTGAGTTGATCACATAACCGTGTAATTGGACTGTGATGTTCATCAGTTTCTTGACCTTTAAGCAGTGTGTCATAACTTATGTAGAAGAGGTAATCTGATACCATCATGGCTCGAAGATGTCGCAGGAATTTGAAAAGAGTGGGGACTCAGAGAAGCATCTGCAGGATCTTCTGCAAGTCACCAAAGATGGCATCGCCAGAGGGAAGGTACTAATGTGGCTAACTTAATCCCCCGTGCGCTTCTAGCTGTTTCTTCTAATGAGCGACTAGGTTAAATTGAAAGTAATAATTTTGACCGGAGTGTATAAATTCTGGCTTTGAGAACCCGGATGCTCTGTTTTGGCCATACGTACAGAGCATTGTGTGCAGCTCAGAGGAATTGAACGAAGATAGAGCTAGCTCGCATGATAGATTTTCGGAGGTGATCTGATCCCGAGAAGGCTAACTTCCATTTGGARGTAGTATATGAATTCAATTATGTCGATCACAGGTTGTAGCAGTTGGTGAGTGTGGCTTAGATTACGACCGTCTCCAATTTTGTCCTGCTGAGACTCAGCGCCGGTACGTTAGCCTTGTACTATTGGATTCATTATGTTTACTTGCTCGCTATGAGTTCGAGGTATTACTAACAATAGTGTCGAAGGTTTCGAGAAGTCGTTTGCTATCAGCAGGAGACTACCGTTGTGTGCTTTCATGCTAAGATCGTCATTATGCAGTTATTTCGAAAGACAATTCGAGATTGCTGAAGCAACAAAGTTACCTCTCTTCCTTCATATGAGGGCTGCTGCTTCCGACTTTCTAGACATCGTCAAACGCAACCAACACAGGTCAGCTGTTTCGCAGTTTGATTTGTATGTGGTCATATGCTCTGTTTTCTATGGCAAGGATCTTTAGTAGCATCGAGTAACAACATTAATCAGTTTCTCTGCTTGTGCAGATTTACTGCAGGTGTAGTGCATTCTTTTACAGGAAGTGCTGAAGAAAGAGATCAATTACTGGCTATTCCTAACCTTTATATAGGTAGTTTCCTCAATTTAGCGTCAGGTGTACTTTGTGGACTGGAACCCGTTTCATGAGGTGTTCCTGCCGAGTTTGAATTCTAAATGATTTCCTCAGTTACCTGGAGTAGGATGTACCTTGTAACTCTGATAATTTATGCCGTGTCTCTTTGAACCGCATTGATAGGTATTAATGGTTGCTCACTGAAGACCGCGGAAAACTTAGCGGTGATGGCTGGGATTCCGGTGGATAGGATAATGATTGAAACCGATTCTCCATATTGTGAAATCAAGAACACTCATGCTGGAATCAAGCACGTCAAAACCACTTGGCCGTCGAAGAAAAAAGAGAAACATGACATCCAGTCACTTGTGAAAGGTCGAAATGAGCCCTGCCAAATCAGGTGCTTTCCCAATTCCTGTTCTGAACACATCCTTAATATTAGGTCAATACATAATTTGTGTGATTTCCTTGAAAGATGAACCTCGAGAATTTTCCGTGTGCCTCAAGGTATTATATTCTTCAGTCCAATGTCTGTTTAGCGGTTTCATTTTATGCGTTTCACGCATGAACCTCCCCTGAAGACGGGTCACCACAATATATATATATATATCGGCCACCGTTCAATTCTTGCATGGATGGAGTGCGTATAGTGTACACATTCATTTGTACACTTACTGTGCTACTAATTTGCACTCTGTGAAACTATTTTAGTGAACAGTAAGTTGAACATTCTGCAGGCAAGTACTGGAAGTAATAGCAGCATATCGACAAGAGCAGGACGTAGGTGGCTTTGCAAGAACTGTCTATCAAAACACGTGCAGGTGACAGTTTGTTTGTTATCTGTTCCCTCGACTTTGTGATACCTCATTTTTTCTTCCTACTGTACTAACTTTGAAGACCTCCTATAAGCACCAGCATACTGTTGTCAATTTTGGCTAAGAACCCCRCTATTTTAGTATTGAACATTAAACTGGCCTCTCCTACGATGGCAAATATCCGCTATTTCTCTTTGATGCGTGAGAGGTGGAACTTCTAACCAATTGTTCTGCTTATTTGTCTGCAGGATTTTTTTCCCTCATGATATTGACACCATGGCAGATGCTGTTCTTTCTGGAAATAATTGAACCGTGCGATTCTATCAGATTTAGCACAAGGATTCCAGAATTAACCAAATACTTCTTGAAGATGTATAATGTCTGCAATAGAAAATTCTGGCGCGAAAGGAGCCTCTCTTGTTTACGTGGGACATCTCATAAGCAGTCCTTTGCTGTTCGAGCTTACGTTGCCACATTCAACAGTTGGGACGTTGCATCTTTCCACATGATTTTTATCTGCAGAATCCTAGCATGCGCTGATATACCAAGTATGTGCATGTCCAAGGCCTTTTAGTTGTATAGAAGAAGAGGGAAACTCTTATCATGATAAAGGAGCCGGGACTTGTAGTATATGCCGATGCATGGATTTGTATGAGTTTCTCTCTCTGCAGGGTTGCAAATTCGAGCGGGCACACGAGACTATGCAGCATCTCATAGCTTCAGTTATCAATCGATCGTTGAGAGGACCATACGTGTGCGCGGCGGCCGTGAGTGAAAAAAAAATAGCAGTATGCGCAATTCTAGGTTTGTGTCGAAATCCGTGTCTCTGCCACAGCAGAAGCTGTCTTACAGAGACGATTGAATATTCTAGGGTCGAGTATTTCGGCTTCGTTTTTGCTAGCTAGTCTTTCTTTTTTCTCTTTTCTTTTCAACATCCTTGTTCTTGAGAGGTATTTGGAGAACGTTGGGAAAATGTTCGATTTTCGCTGTGGTCGAAAGGGAGAACTTTCTMGACTGTCATTGTTCGTAACTACGATTCTTAAGCATTATGCGGAAATCGTGGATTCAAGTTTCAAGTTTGGATTTATTGGAACAATCTGTGATGAATGTACAATTGAAGTATGAAGGATTGTCAGAGGTGGATGACAAGTTTTCTAACGGCTAGGAGAAGTCGCATCCGGCACCGGCTCTATCCATCTAATTCTGCGCTGGGACGAGCTAGGCTGGAAGCATGCATGGGATTTACTTGGAGTAGCTGTCGACCAGGTCAGCAATCTTGGAGATGAGCTCAGCAGCGGATTTGGCCTTGGTGACATTCAATGGGCTTGCCCAATCCTGGTACATGCGCAGAGTTCGCGTGAAGTCCGTGAAGAAGCCATCCACACCAATCACGTCGGTCCAGTATGCGTACTCTTCGTATGGGTCCAAGTGATAGTTGAACTTCAAATACGAGTTTTCGTTGCGGTACGTGTAGGGGTGAACCTGCATCAATTTCATCACCACGTTCCTGCCTCAGCCAGGTGACGAACAACTGTAGCAGAATGTGCATATGTCCTCACAACGAAATGAAAGCTGATTAATTCCAGAGAGAAGACCAGATTAAGAGCGAGGGATGAAGCAGTGCAAGCAAGCGCTGTAATAACTGACCTGCAACCCGTGGGTATGGGCTCTGGCAACAAGATCGCTAGGGGTTTGGATGAAGTTCTGGGCGTCCGGCACAGCGATGGTGTCTTTCCAGGGGCCAAGGCCTACCACTCCCAAGGTCTTGAGGTACTTGAAATAGCTGTCGGWTGTGATCTCTGCAAATGACTGTAGCATGGAATTAATGCGCGTTACTGCAGGAAGCATGCAGGGGTAGAGTACTGCTCAGGTGACACCCAGTGTCTGTTCTATGGAGTGTGTATCTGAGGTGTACATTTCGGGGTGGGGGGTCCCTTGAGCCAGCGCTCGTCCCCGTCAGAGGCTCAGGTRTTCATAGAGTCCGTTGACAGAAGAATTAATGAAGAGCTTCAATTGTTCTTTACACAYATAAGATGGAATACTTCTAGCTGATGAGGGGAAATGACTCACCTGGTTAGTGTCCTGAGTGGGGATCGTGAATTCGTCAATGAGGAAGATGAGGGGAGAATCTGTRAGCTTTGATGCTTTCACCAGAGCTGTTGGTGCAAAGGATTGGATCAGCAAAGGTTGCTTCAGCCATTGCTTGGACAAGTACTTGCCGTAGTACCCATGYTTCAGCAGAGTCTCCGTGAACTCATTCTCGACGGTCTTGCCACCTGGCCACTTGACCTGCCGAATGAATCAAACCAGACATACTTGGGTGAGCTGACAGTTTGAGAACTAATTTGAGGACACTCAGGCTGATCAAGGGAATTCTTCAATCAATTTGAGAGGGGAGAATACTYAATTCAAATGAGACTTCGTCTAACGTACGTGCTCGTTCATTAACACAGGGTTCTTGATTTCGGGGTAAATTCCAACAATGCGGTCAGCGGTCAGAGCAATTTGAATGAACTCGTCGAAGGTGAGGATGCCGAATTTCCCTGCACAGGATGACGAAAGAAGCAGCTCCGAATTCATGAAGAGGTCCGAAGATACATTGAATGCTGGCAGATCAAACAAATGCCCATTCAAAGCAAAAAAATCCGGTATGACACATGGTGCACAGATTTCACTGCGAAGAGAGGAGGAGAAAGAAATTGGAGAGGTATGGACATGCCGTTGTAAGAGGGGTCTCGGTCGGGAAAGCGTTGGTTGACTCTCAGGGTTTGAATCTCCTCCAAGGTAAAGTCCACTGCCACAAAGAAAATTGCAAGTAGAAATAATAATTCAGCGTACCCTAATGGCAGGCAAACTCAAATACACAGCTCAATTATTGATGAGACCATAGCATACCACGAGAGGGACGTCAAGGGCAGAGAGAGCTTAAGGGATAAGAAAGAGACCTGTGAAGAAACCAGTGGTCTTCACTCCTTGCACTAGATAAGTGCGATTGCGATCAGCAAACTGGGAGAAATTGGCAACGTCGGTGGTGGCGTCTAGGGTTACGTCATGGAAGCAGATCAACTTGCCATCCTTGGTCGCCAAAATATCAGTCTCGATGAAATCAGCCCCCACTTCAATTGCCCTCTGCAATCGCTCACCATCGTCACCACCAATCAGATATGAAAAAATCACAGGAAGGGGAAATGAAAACTAGCCAGAGAAACGCATTACATCAGACGGAGGTTGCTTCTGAGCTTTTGATCGATTAACATGAGGATTCGAAAAATGCAAGCTAGGAGTACTGAACAGGTTGCCAGGACAAAGGGTACTTTACTTGGTACGCAGCAAACGTTTCCTCGGGATACTCGCCATTGGCACCACGGTGCGCAATATTAAATGGGCGCTGGGTCTGAATGGGCTTCTTGTAAGCCTGCAGCTGCGAAGCACTGGGCAAGGGTGGACTCCGCCCATCTACCAGGGGCGATGCCACCAGAAGMACAACAATCGAGCACAGTACGAGTACTCCTGTACCTGAATAGACATAATTGGCTAGAAGTTTTTTCCACAAATAAAGATTTAGAGTTTTCATAGAGACTCTAATGAAAAATAGGCACTTCAACCCTTGGCAATAGCAACAATATATCACTCATTAATCAATTATAGAACTCTAACAACAAACCAAGCCTTCATTGTATCCACTTGATATATTGCTTTATGATGGAGTCTACAGTTTTAATCAATAGGACAATCAAAGCTCATATACATAACAGCTTCTAGTCACTAGAAGATGTAGATTAAATTCCACCTGCTAATGTTGCATGGAACTTTCTAATCCTCCCATAGGACAAAAGAGAAATTAAACTAATGAACCCCAAATTCTAAATCCACACACTACATGCAAAATTGGTTTTTAGACAATTGATGTTAGGAAAAGCCTCCTAGAAACATCTTACAAGCCACCAATTTAATTCCATTTGTCCTAAACATGTTGTAAAGTTCAATATGCAGAGTTTCCCTATCACATGCCTTCTTTACTTCTCATCTTGAAGTTGTTTTTATGAATCTAAACGACTTGGTATATTTCCATATATGTAGCAATGTTAATTAATATTGTTGTCCAAAGTCATATATTGATTATTTAAGACATGCAACCATCATTAAATCCATTGTAGTGGATGCAATTTTTTTTTAGTGACATATAATAAGAATGTAATTAATTATGATTTTAGATTCCAAATTCTATTTATGAATATTGGGGTTAGAAATTATAAATCAAATTGTTTAATGTATTGCAAAATTCAAAATCTACAACTCTTATTTATAAACAAAGGATATGTACAAATTACGGTCCTCTAGTTCTTTAACAAATTGTTTCTACACTCTTATGCACTCTTGCACAATAAACACTCTTGTCTATATTGACAAAATTTTCACTCTTAAATCATTCAAAAAAATTAATAAATTTATTAAAAAATTTGAAGGACCAACTTTTAAATTTATATGTACATAAAGAATATATTGAAATTTTAATTTGTCAAAACAAATTATCTTGAAGATACATAATTTGAAACCTCTCATTTAATAATACTTTGACTAAAGAATGCCAAAATTAATTTCCTATTACATATCCAGATCTCCTCTTACAAAAACCCAAATATGGAATTGATTCCATATTTGTAAGAGGGCTCCTGAGTATTAATTCTCTCCTACAAATTTTCGCTCAAATATTTAAATCATCAAAAAAATTAATACAAAAAGAAATAAATCATTTCAAAATATGAATAGGAAAAATTCATCTATGTGAGAATAGAAATAAATGATTTGACGAATTTATGTCACATGTTTATTTTTCAAAAAAATTTAGAGCTAATACTTCCACTTGTCTTTGAAGTTTTCTAAATTTTGGATAGCATTGTGGCAATGTTTTGGTTGTTTAATAAATGCCTCATTTAGACTATTAAATTTTATTTTTTTTCAATTTTTTTCAATTAATATTATTTTGTATATTATGATTTATATGAAGTAGTAAGCAAAAATTTAAAAAGTTATGATTTGAATTTTGAAAATCCATGAAATTAATGAAAAATAATGCAAAGTAATGCATTGCAACAAGAAACCTAATGCATTGTAACATGCAAATGCCCCCATTACCAAATTATTCCTCCAAATTGTTCATTATAATGCATCTTTTTAAAACTTCAAATAAGTTATGAATCAATGCATTTATGAATTACCTTTGTTTTTAAGCTCACACTCAATCACTTGAATGTTCTCAATTATTTTTTTCACAACATTAAAAAGTTCCAACACGCAATTGAATGCTTATGCCATCTTCACTACAAGTACTTCCACTTGACTAAAAACCCATCACACTTAAAAATGTCTCAATTGAACAATATTGGATATAGCAATATCAGATATAAACATACTTTTTATACGTAATGTTTAATAAGCCACTTCTTTTAAAGTGAACTTTAATTTATTTTTTTGATCCTATTCAATAATGTACTTTCTCTAGTGGATAAGGCAAGTTAGAGTAGTGGTGCTTCAATTCTACCTATGAATAAGCCCTTSCCATTGAAATATGCATGAAGCCTTTGACATTGAACTAAAAATAATGGATACTTAGAAATTAGTAGGCATGGAACACCAAACATGACATTTTTGTCTTTWGGGAAATTGTCAAGTAAGCACCAYCACATTTACATCAATGAGARACACCTATTGTCAAACATACAAACTTTGACCCAAATAATAACATGACWCAAWAGAGTGGTTATCATGGCCTTSWRGACTTGAATCYMAAAGRCCTTATTTTAGTAAAAGGTTTACAAAGAACATGCTCACYCTGCAAAATGTGATGGAAGAATGCATCTWCAATGTAGCCAATCCACAGAGATATCTAAGAAGTGATTTAAAGATAAAACAMAACTTGTTATTAYAARGGTGCTGGATAGTGAAAGGTGCGTGCTTGGGGTGTTTCTACGAGATTTCTCTGAGACTGTAATACAGCAAGGACATGATGAAATGCAGCTTGAAAACGAAGGTGGATCACTGGCACTTACAATGTAGCATCGATCAAGGGATCCGTCGAACAATTGCAATTGCAAAACTTGCACCGAAGAATGAGATCGAGCCGATTGCAATTGATGCCACAAGTTTGCTAATCGGAACGACCTTGCTGCACATCGCAATTGCAAGCCAGCACCGAAGAATGTGATGCAACCGTATGCAAGCTTAATTGACGCCACAAATTTGCTTACCAGAACAACCTAATGATGCAATAGGAGAGAAAGAGAACGCTCCGAATGCCAAACAATCACAACAGCAATCACTGCATCGAAGAATGAGAGCGAATAGAGATTGACGCCACAAATTTGCTAACCATAACGACCCCATGTCGCAACGTGGGAGAAAGGGAACAATCTGGATGTTGAACAGTCGCAATTTGCAAAGCCTGCAGCGAAGATTGAGAGCCGATTGTGCTTGACGCTACGATCTTGCTACCCAGAATGACCTGATGTCGCAAGGTGGAAGAACGAGAACCATCCGGATGTGCGAGCTCCACTCAGAGAGGCTCCGCCAACGCTTTCTCCATCATCTTGATTTTGCGATCGATGGAGAGGTCGATGATCTTGTCTCCGATGGTCACCACAATACCCCCGATGATGCTCCGGTCCACTACCTGCGTGATCTTCGTATTCTGGCCCTTCAACGCCGTCCCGAGCGCTTTCTTGAACTCCTCCAACTCGGCCGCCGTGAGCTCCAACGCCGCGGTCACCTGCACCTCCACCTCCCCGCGATGCGCCAGCAGAAGCTTGCAGTACGACGAGAAGATGCTCCGCACGTACGCGAGCCGCCCGTTCTCCGCCAGCACCGCCATGAAGTTCTTGGTGACCTCATGGAACTTGGTTTCCTTGAAAATCTCCTCGCAGGCCTTCACGCGCGCCGGCTTCGGCACCGACGGGTCCCGCATGAAGCTCGCGAACAGCGTGTCCATGCCCGCCACGCCCGCGACTTGCTCCAAGTCGCTGCGCACGGGGTCCAGCGCGTTCGCGGTCACCGCGGCCACGTAGAGCGCGCCTGCGTACTTGCCCGCCACGCCGTGCATCGGAAGCGGCACTTGAACGTGCTTCCCCGCCTTGGCTCCCCCGCCGTTGTCCATCCCCCCGCACTCAGTCGACGTCACGGACGCCAGGCCGCGAAACCCTAATGGCACAGCACTTTTCCATGCCTGCACCAGCGCCAACGACGGCCGACTCCACATCGTCGACAAACCAAAACCTCCAGTGCGGCAATCTTGCGCAGCGCGGCCAATTGCCAAGCCAAACTACAGCGTGTGCACTCARCGGGCGAAAGAATTGCCTCACGGTCTACCAGTACCAAGGTAGCAGGGCAATGAGGAAGAGTGCCATACACTAGATGACCTAACCGTTTGCTTTAGTGAAACCACTCATCTTCTTGGTGACCACAGTAGTCAGTGCCCATTGTGTATTTCGAAGTATCGCACAATTCTTACTCTCAATTGTCGTTCATTCTCTTTCTCCCACTCACGAAGCCGGAACAAAAATCAGCCACGAAAAGGACGGCGAGGAAGAAGATGCACAGACACACATCACCATGAACCAGAGCTGGCAAAGATGGAGCTGGCTATTACAAGAGATTTACAGTATAACATATTGTGTATCTCTACATAAACACTTGCACACACAATCAAGGCTACTGAGATCGATCAACAAGGAGTGAGAGCAATTGGAACCTCCTTTCACTTGCCAACAAGACAATATGAAATTCTAAGTAGCCTAATAGTAGTAACTAGTCACAGTACCAATTTGTGGCTCTATTGGGTGTAGGGATGGCAACCCATTTCTAATCACCCCCTAATTTTCAATCTATAGACCGTTGTCTTTCCGTGAAGTTATGGCACAGTCCCTAAAATAGTTGTGGCTCATTATGATTGGTTGGAAGGCTCTCAATATTGCAATTAGTCCTCGATCGATTTTGCAATTAGCCTATGGTCAAAAATAGAAAGGTCTATATCACCATTGTAGATGAAAGAAAATCTTCCACTATAAAATTCATAGTAATTTTGTTTAATGTAATAAAATTTTGGGAAAATATGCAATCCTTCTAAAATCTATTCTTGTGCATGGAAAAAATCCACATTCAAAAAACCTTGCGCTCTAAATATGCATAATTGCTTATTTGATCATAAATGGGTTGCCTCCCCTACCTACCTTACCCAAAATTTGGAGAGATTTGGACTAACTTAGTTGAAAGTTTCGGTGCATCGCTTGACTTGCAAAATCCTTGAAACCCTAAGTGATTGAAGTTCACGTGTTCTACTTGGATGACGTGACACGGTGTTACGGTGATCCAGAAGAATATTGGCATCAGTGACGATGATAAAAACAAGCGTGACGGTGACGTACATATCGATCTGCGATTTTGCGTGCTTCGAATTCGAAGCTGATACCCCATCCAAGATGCATCCTTACCGGATAAATGCAAGCAGAGATGGCCACGAATAAACGGGGATTCGATTGGGGTCTCCTTTCATTGGCACGTTTCATCCAGATGTCTCGGGAGTCGGTCACAAACTCACAACTGGCTGCTACAATCTCAAACAATCGAGGTGCCCTTTGTTGTGTCCCTTTGTTCCCCCGGCTCTGATCAAGTTCAAGAAATCCTGCGCGTCGAGGATTCGTCTCCAGCTGCGATGGAGGCTCTCCAATTAGCTCGTGGAACTTTGGTAAGCATTCCGATTTTTATCAACTTCCAAAATTTCCCACGACCAGGTTGGTGGCTTGTCTTTCTTGGTTGCACCGGGTCCCTTGCAATTGGCGGTCTCTAGGGTTTTGTAATCGTGGTTTTTTGGCTGGATTTTCAAGTTTGGGGTTTTCATTGGGAAAAAGGACTAAAAGATTTAGATTTAGTCGCCAGGATAGAGTTGAAAATGCGAGGTGCCGGACGAGAATAAATCACTCTCGATCCCCTCCAAGTTTCCATGGAGAAGACAGTTTGGGGTGTTTATTAGGGTTTCATAATCTTGGATCAGGGTTTTGGTGGATGTTCAAGTTTGGGGCGTTCATTAGGAATACTCCGATTAGTGTGAAAAAGTTTGGATATAGTCGCAGGATGATGACAGGATTTAATTGAAAATGCAAGGTGCCGGAAACTCATAAATTCTTTGGACCCTGCCTTGCTTGGATTGCATTCTTGTTGGTGGGACTTTCTCACCCTTGCTCTTCACTCGATCCAAYAAGATTGTTAATATACGTGTGGGAATGTTGTTCCAATYCAATACCTGCTGCTAAAACTCGCTCCAAAGTTTACCCCACAGCGCCAACAGATAGCTTAACTCAGAACCACTAAATTGTGCACATCCACCTAGGCCAAGCTGGGGGCACGCCCACACACGATGAGCAGACATCATCTTATTGGGAATATGTCTACAATTCATTTTTTGGTTTTGAATCGGTGCGAGTCTGCTCAAGTAGGCAGAAGCTGTCGAACTTGAGCTTGTGATTTCTCAGCACCGCAAACACTCTGCAATGTTGCTTCATTTTATTCAACCTAATATGGCAAGAGCACATGCAGTCCAATACTTTCTTTAGGGGTGATTGTGTGCAGGACAATTCGGCAAAAGTTGTAATGCAGGTTCCTTCCAAGTGATCACCAGGACAGTTTTGGGCGTGTTTTAGGGTTTAAGCTGTACGCTTCTTTTTTGACTTTGGAGTGTTCATAAGCGATATTTTGGATTCTAGTTTGAAAGATTTAGATTTAGTCGAAAGATGTAAGGATATGATGGAATATACGACTTGTCGGAAAATTTCTAAATCATTTGAACTTGAATCTGGATCAGAGTATGTACCGGGTGAGAAATGGAGTGTTTTTTCGCATGTTAGGGTTTATGATGGTTTATGACCAATATTGTGCTGGTGTACTTGCAAAACGGAGCTGCTTTGCTGTTGCAACATGTTCTTTTCATCGCTTGATAGGGAATCGGGCTCTCCCTTGTTGATTGATTTTGTTGGGAATTAGGGTTTACCCAATTTCTCGAGTTGGAATTTCTTGGGGTGGCAGTGGTGGGGTTGTTTTGTGAGAATGACGAAAAGAATTCTCCTGTAATGGCAATCTTGTAGTGAAGACGACCTCACTTTGCTTTCTGCCTTCTCGCAGGGACCACGAAGGTTAGGCGCTCTGGAAAGGTCGGGCCTCTCGACGTGCATTCCCGCCCGAGCTTCGCTGGGCTCCAACGTTGTCGGGGTCGTGAAGCGTGTGCGATGTAGCAGCGGCAGCAGTGGCTTGCCGACTGGTATAGTTTCTTTAAGATTGGTTTGCAGCCCTGTGAACGCATCTGTTGGTGCCATGTCCAGGGTTTAGGGTTTAAGGAAGAGTCTTTTGTGCCTTCCTAAGCTTACAGTGTCGTGTTGTTGTTACATGGAACTAGCTGTAGCTTTGCTTTCGGTGGCTTTTAGAGAGAATTCATATCCTCTGTTGAATTGCGTGTTATCAGTTGCTGCTGCCGCAACAGAGCGGCGAGGAGCTGTCATCGATGGAAAGTCGATTGCGGGGCAGATTCGGAAGGAAATTGCGGCTGAAGTGGCGACTCTGAAAGAGTCTCTGGGAAAGGTGCCAGGCTTGGCTGTCGTCTTGGTTGGAACTCGTAAAGACTCCGAGACGTATGTGCGCAGCAAAAAGAAAGCGTGCGAGGAGGTGGGCTTTGCGTCCTTCGGCATGACTTTACCCGAGGACGCAACCCAAGAGGACGTGGTGGATCTTGTGAAGAAGTTCAATGACGACCCCGAGGTCCATGGTATCTTGGTCCAGCTTCCTCTTCCCAAAGTAAGTTCCTCCACCTAAGCTTCTCGTCCTACAACATTCTTGAAATGGACTCCTAGTATCTGCTAATTCAAAGAAGTACCAAGGTTTGCATAAGGCCCCCTCTGGCATCTTCTTTTCTTTGCACACATTTTCTTTGACACACATCCTCGTTGACTACTAGAGTTTTGGACATCGGTCGTTTCAATAGCTCCCTGATAGCAGCTCCTAGATTAACACTCGTGAGCAAGGAGAAGTTGCATGCCAGAATTTTGCACACCATTTACAGCCATATTGATTGAATCCAAACCATTTCCTGCTTTTAGACAGTAAAATTAGATGGGTTCACTCACAGAGCAACTTAGGATGTTGAGAAGTTGCGCTTCCTTTTGAAAGCGCTGGCAGTGCTGAGTGTGCAGTTCCTTGACTGTATTGAACCCTATCRTTTTCTTTCCTCTTTGAACAGCATATCAATGAGGAGGCAGTGCTTGGAGCGGTGAGCTTCGAGAAGGACGTGGATGGATTCCACCCCATCAATGTGGGAAGCTTGTGTATGCAGGGAAGGAAGCCCCTGTTTGTGTCGTGTACGCCGAAGGGATGCATCGAGTTGCTGGTGCGCTCTGGGGTTCAAATGAAAGGGAAACGTGCCGTTGTCATTGGCCGCAGCAACATTGTCGGCACCCCCGCTGCTCAGCTTTTACAGGTACTGCTACATCTTCCTCATGCCAGGGCCACAGCGACTTGGGAAGCAAACTGAAAGAAAAATCTGATTTTGGTAATTGGCAAGAGAAGAACACTGTGCAAGATTCTCGTTTGTCTTTGGCACGATTTTCCAGTTTACTGGCGTTCCTAGTTTCTCAGCTGACTGTCATATTCAAGAAGTCAAAATTTGTTTTCAGAGTTGAAGCTCGGATTTTTTGGTGCAATCAGGTTACTTGTATGATTTTGCATTTACCCACATTTACAGAAAGGGTCTGCGAGCGAGTTATTTTCTGCCTCGGTGGTGATCCCGCCTTCTTTGTCCTAATATCATGCTTATGTCTTGTTCGTTTGGGAGAAGATCTCGGAAATCTCTATTTAGGATGCTCTTAACTTTCCCATTCTTGTTTCAAGCTTTTCTTATGTTGTGAGTGTCTCCATGCCAGMGAGAAAATGCAACCGTGACTGTGGTTCATTCCAATACACCAAATCCTGCCGAAATAGTCAGGGAAGCCGACATTGTGATCGCCGCGGTTGGAAAAGCTGAATTGGTTCGCGGTGATTGGCTCAAGCCAGGAGCTGTGGTTATTGACGTCGGCATTAATGCTGTGGATGTAACGGATCTCACCTTGAAACTCACAAGTCTTTTTGAATTGGGACTCATGTATTCTAACAGTTTGGAGTAGGTCATGTGGAGACTTTCTTTTGTCTAGTTTTATTCATTCACTGACCAACACATGCAATGTTCTTCACTGATACAAAATCTGAAGCATGGATTCTGCTCAATACAAGCTGTAGAATTGGGCATTTTAGAACCATGAATTCGTGGCTGCAATGGAGCCTCTAATTCGTTTTAATTGCTTTGTTGATGCAGGACCCATCCACAAAGAAGGGATACCGTTTGGTAGGAGATGTGTGCTACGAGGAGGCCAGGCAAGTAGCATCGCTCATCACGCCGGTGCCAGGCGGAGTTGGACCAATGACCATAGCTATGTTGTTGTCCAACACCCTTGATGCTGCCAAACGCTCTTTCGGGGTTGCAGATTCGTGAATTTTTTTAACTGAAGTTTGTCATCCATCATGTGACTGGCAATTAAAACCTCGGGTATGTATTTGTACTTGAAGCTACCGAGTTGCTCGTTTCAGTGCCAGCAGAAACAAAAGAAGCAATTTTGAAGATGTCTGTGCAATCGTTGTCTTTAGGAAAAGAAGGTTTTAGCCAGATTAACCTGGATGGAGTATTCTCGGAGTAGAGCCATTTCTTCTTGCAGTTGGCAGAGCAAGGTGACAGTGAGTGCAACAGAGACTTGGTTATAAAGGAGTATCTTAAGGTGCTTCACCTGCGGCTAATGACATTCTAATGACAAAAGATGAGAATAATATTGCTAGTGTTTGCTGTTTGTGACTAAGTTATTATTTGCAAAACGTTTGCTTGTTTGCACAAATCAATGTACCTTGTCTTAACAGAGCGCTAACATATGATCCCGATCTCTTTTAACTCCTAAAGGGCCAGGGTGTTGTTAGGCTCAAAAATGTCATGGCTTTTGAGTGTTATAGGTCTAAATGTCACAAAGGTATAGAAATCACAGGTATAGAAATCTCAACCGGCGTACAGTTTTGTAGTGTACGTGTTGTAGATGGCGTGAATCAAATTTAGAGTCATTTGGCCACACAAATTGCAAGATTATAATGTTTTAGTGTTCAAAAAGGATGCTGAAATTTTCCTAGAAACACATTTAGAGGTCATTTTTTTTATATCTAAACGTACTCAAATGAAAAAACTTCAAACTATTAAGTGCTTTGAAACTAGCATACAAATACATTGTTGAAAGAAAATATGGCATTCAATTGACTCATTGTGTTTGCAAAATGGATTTGAAATGTCAAAAAATAGTTGTAAAAAATACATCTATGGTTGAACCTCCTACTAAAATGCTTCTTAGTTACTCATATCTTCTTGGATTGATATGAATTTTAGCCAAACAATCAAGACTAGTGTGCAACTTTTACCCCCCAAAAAACTAGGAATGGATACTGAATGAAAAAGAAATAAGCCACTGAAGTTCAATGCAATCCCCAAAAGTCAAGATTTTGAACTTTGAATTGCTCCCAAACATTCAAAACACCTTGGATTGAGGCTTGGACTGACATTAAGTTTTACCACAATAGACTTTAAGGAAAACATAATCCAACAAAGTTTGTTGAAAACGAACATTTGTTGAAGGAGATACATGCCCTCAAAGTTGCAACCATCAATTGTAGTTTGGTGAACTTGTAATTACATTGAACCTGTGAACTTTGATTGACTCCCAAAACATACTTACATCTTGGATTCTTTTGAAAATTTACCACATGAACTAGAAGAGCAAGCGTAACAACTTTTAACAAGTTTTTATTGAATTCGTACATCGGTAGCAAAAGTTAAATCACTTTGAATTGGAATTTTAGATTGTGAGGACCCTTTTGGTCCTCTAGGATGTCTAAAGGTTAAAGATGCAAAGATGTAAGTGACTTTGCAATTTTCTCAACCATGGGCTTGTTGCTACATAAATCATCTATTTCTCTATAGTAAGAATCATTTGCTTAAAAAAATCCCAAGAGCACTCATTGGAGGTCAAACTATTGTCCAAAACATTCCCTTTTCACACAAAATTTCAAGAATGAACATTTGCACTTTTGTCTTACATGGAAGAATTCTCTTTCATCCATGAGACACTTACAATATTGTCTACATCAATGTTATTAGTAGGGTTAACTTGCTTTGGATGATATGTGATTGGGAACACCATTAGAAGCAAAATGAAGCCATGAAAGGTCTATTCCAGGATTGTTCCCATCATTGCAAACCAAAAAAAAATTTGAAAAAAAAAAAAAAATGATTTTTTTTTACAAAAAAATATTATATATATACATATATATAATCTTATGTTTTTCTATTTTTTGAAAAAAAAATTCAAATTTTTATTATTTTAGTAACAAGTTGACATGGCAGTGTCCCCGCCACGTCAGCAGTCGGCATGATAGTTGGTGTGGCATTGGGACAAAGCTTCCAAGGAACATGACAGTAAGGAAACTTGCGGCCCTTTGTTGGGTCAAATTCTTTTCTAATGAAATTGCCACAAGGGCAATCCAAACCTAAATCCCCTCCAAAGCTTCAAGGCCCTTTACATTCAACATTTTTAGTGTTCAAAATAGGATGATTGTGAGGGATGATTGTTGGGGTTGGCTGTGTACAGCCACAGCCACTTTTGAGTGCATAGTGACATAGCAAGCTCCCTCCAAATACTTTAAATTAAAATAAATTTAATTAAATTTTTTTTTGAACCCCTCCCCCTCTTTAAAATTTTCAGGAAGGAGGAACTGCTCCAAACAATATGGGATATGTTTCGTATCTTATTCATCTACGTATTTGTCTCTGTATTCATCTTTGTATTCATATTGTATCTGTATTTGTAGCATATTTGTATCGTATCTGTATTAGTATTTGTATCGTATCTGTGTCCGAGATCATATCCAAGATCAACGGTTGTGGCGGGGGGTTTATAATCAAAAATCAACGGCTCTAGTTATTTAGGAGGGAGGGGGGGGGGGRACTAATACAAAATTGTGTACAACCTCTTTTCACTGGATAGGGATAGTGAGGGATGCCCTTGGGGCTAAGCAACAAAAATGGGATTTTGGATGTCCTTCAATGTTTAACTTCCAAAGGACCAAGTAACAATTTTGGGGAAAGGGGATTATAGCGTGTTCGGTCAATTACAAATAAAAATGCTTAGAAGTGTGAGGGCAATTAATTTTAGTTTGTAAAATTGGATTCAATTCTCATGCCCTAGTTGTTAATTAGTGGGGCAAATCTAAATTCACTAACCAATTCAAGCATGGATAGATACAGTCGCTAGAAGAGAAACATATCCTATGCAACCTTTTAAAAGACAACTAGATGTCCTAAACAACGAGTGTACTGTACAATTGCATTGAATGAAATGAAGTAGGGTCCCATGTATATAATGCTGTAGTTGAAGACTAGTTGCGCATAAAACTTGTAGATGTGCAAACCCTCAATAGAAATTGATAAAGCTTGCACACCTTTGCTTTTGCATCCTTGAAATGTTAAAGTCATTGATCTGACAATGATTGGCCGGATTACAGATGTTGTAATTATTTAGCGATTGAGTAATATACAAGTATAAATTAAATTTTGTTGTGATAATTTTTCAACTTTTATATAGCTAGACCCTTCTTTTTAAGTTTTTTCCAGTCTAAGCATTAAATTCTATTATTGGCTATGATTCAATTGAACATTTGACTGCTCTGCATTGTATTTTTTTATTGCAGGATATGATAATAGTTCCTTTGAATTTGTTGCTCTTAAGTCTTATTATATGTTGTTAGTCACATGATTATGGCCCCACTTGTAGAATAGTTGTAAATTAGTCATGGATTAGTTGTAGAATATTCATAAAGCAAGTGTAAATGAGTTTGTAACCACCAAATTAAAAAAAAACATCTTTGGACAATTGTAACTATAGGGTCTTATTGTACGTTGGTTTGAGAAGATGTTAAAAAAAAACTTTGAAATTCCCACCCCATGGATTGCAAGATATTGGCATTTGATTTTACAAAAATCCTTCTTTTGGCCCTACAAAAAACAAGGCAACAATACTTCACAAAGGTTACATTTGTATGAAAAAATGTTCATGTTGGTGGTGCCTTTTTGGATTCATCCTTCAAGTCAAGTTGGCTACATGCTTGAAAATTTTTAGATCATTTGGAATTGTACAACATATAAGAGAAAGTCCTTTAACCCATCAACATCGAGGTGGATGTTTGGCATCCAATGAATGACAAGAAATTCTCATGTGTAGATCAAAAGTGCAACTATTCATCCTTGGAAGTAGAAGTGGAAATAGGAGATATTCTAGTATTTTGACTTCTAATGAGTGCTTTTGGATTTATTTATACCTATGAATTCCAAGGTATCAAAATGGATGATTTTTATGGTCACTAGTCTGCCCTTTAACCCTTGAACGCCTCGGGTGAACGCCAAAGGGGCTCAAAAGTAGCCTCACATAGTCTAGAAGTCCAACTCAAAGTGTTGTAACTTTTACATCCAATCTCCAAATCCAACAAAGTTGTTGGGAAATTTGAGCTCTCTCTTCTAGCTTGTGTAGTAAAATTTTTAGATCAATCCAAGATGTATTGACTAGTTGGATGCCACGGTTCAATTTGAGTTCATAAAACTACATTTGATGGCTGCAACTTCAGGGTCTTGTATCTTCTTCGTCCAATGCTCATTTTTCATAAAATTTGTTGGATTAAATTTTCCTTGAAGTCTAGTTATTGTGGTAAGATTTTCATGTAAATCCAAGTTGTTTTGAGTGTTTGGGAGCAATTCAAAGTTCAAAATCCAGTTATATCTTTGGATTATAGTGAACTTCGACTGCTTGTTTCTCCTTCATACAGTGTCAATCTCCAATTTTTTTTGAAAAAGTTGTGCATACTAGTCTAGTTTGTGTGTCTAAAATTTCATATCAATCCTTGAGGTTATGAGTGATTGAGAAGCATTTTAATAGAAGGAGGCTCAGCCATAGATGTGTTTATAGCAACTTTTTTGGCTATTTTTTTGACATTTCAAAGTGATTTTGCAAACACAATGAGTCAATTGAATGATATGTTTTTTTTACCAATGTATTTTCATATTGGTCTTATAGCACTTTATAGTTTAAATTTTTTTCAATTGAGTAGGTTTAGAAATCAAATTTGTCCTCCAAATGTGTTTCTAGGAAAATTTCAACATCCTTTTTCAACACTAAAACATTTCGATCTTGCAATTTATGTCCAAATTTGGTTCATGTCATCTACAACATGTGCACTACAAGCATTAGATAAGAATTGAGGTCTAACATTGTTGTTCTCAATGTAGTGGTGAAACGGCTTGCTGCTATTAGAAAAATAATTATCAAAAAAAAAAAAAAGGTTTTGAAATGCAAAAGCAAGGGTAAAAATTTTATTTTTATTTAAAAAAAATCTGACGTGGTAGTTGCTTTGCCATGTTAGGCCGTTGTTGTAGTGCTGCATAAACATAGGAACACGACTGGAAACTCGCAACCCTCCCTGGGCCTCAAAAAACATCTAATGAGTGTATAGTTGAAATTTCAATATCTTAGTGACATTTAGACCTTATTACACTTAAAAAACAATGATGTTTTTAAACCCAAAAAGGCCTTGGGCCTTGAGCGGTTAACCCCTGAGAGCCAGAAATCCAAACTTTTCTATACTCATTCCATTTAAACTATCACCTAAGAAAAGAATCACATTAATTGACCGTACCAATTGGTAGTAGAGACATGTCTATAGATACAAGAAAGAGGACGCGTCCTTTGACCGTACCATTGAAAAAATTATAAGACTCAAACAAGGACATCTTTCAAAAATGGAGAGGCCATATTTTGGGCCTTGGGGGGTTGAGGGTTACGGAAAATTTGCCCGATATTTCAACGCAGGTGTTCGTCCCTAGTGTCCCCCTACCGTGCGTCAGTCGGCGTTATTCAGTGGGTGGAAGCTTTTCCTGGCGTTACAACAAAGCCACCCACTACCTCAATGGCCGTCCCGCAAACGTTCCATCACCGTCCGTGAGTCCGTCCGGCCCTGACTGACGAAGACTCGGACTTCGTCCAGGATTCGTAATAAGAGCCAAAGCATCTCCGCGCTGACACGCTCACCCTCCCCTAATAATGACGTGATTTCCTTCAGTTCTGCAGGTCTCGCAATCGCCCCATCAAGCCCCGCACGTACACACTCTTCGCACAATTTGGATAGCATCGGATTTGATTGTCCATCCTGGGAGAGAGTTGGAAAAAAATCGTCGTTCAAGGATTTTGTCTCAAGCTTTCGCTGTGGGAGTTCGGTGAGGTGTGAATCGGGTTTCGCTTGGGTGGAATCGGATTGTGGAAGTTTGGGTACGTGATGGGCGCTCTCGAAATTTTCCGATCTGGGATTGCGTAGGTCAAATTTCTGGATTAGCGATGCTTTTTAGGGTTTTAGGGTCTATTGGTAAGCAGTCGGTAGCAGAGGGCAAGTGTTGTGGAATTGGCTTTCGAGATCCAGCTGTTGGAGCTTGCAAATCTTGGAAGCTTGGGTCTGGAATTGTTTCACACGAGGTTTGGTGTAGTTTTTTAGTTCTTACTGCAAGTTTATTGATATTTTTTTTGACCTACTCTGTCTGGGTCATCGATTAGTGTTCGGGCGTGTGAAAAGGTTACGTTTGTGCATTTTGTCTGCGGCCACTATGAATGGCTCCAGGAGCTTCTTTGATTGCTGAGTTATGTGGTGAAGCTGAGACGACGTAGGCGGTGAGGGAAGAGAGAAAGAGTTCCGGGATTAGAGTGCTTTTGAAATTGTAGGATTTTGAGATCGGTCGTTCTGATGTCCTTGTCGTCGGATCTGGATGGATAAATTTCAGTTTCATGCTGATGGGGCATGTGTGTCGCCGATCAAGTTACAGGCATTGGTACATTGCTTGGGATCATAACTTTAGTGATTTTTGTGTTGAAGGTTGACGGGTGAAGAGAGGCAGGGGCTATGGGTGACCAGGCTGACAACAAGCATGTGCAGGCACCCATCCCCTCTCTCGCAGAAGAGGTAAGGAAAAGCTCGCCCTTGATCTACCTTAAACTTCTTGGATGTCATATAATGTTTGCATATATTTGCTTTCAAGTCAAGCCATAATTTTTTTTCCTATTGTGGTAATTTCCTTGTGAAGGATGTTTTGTTTCATTCTTCTGGGAGCCCAATATCTACACTCACCAAGTATACAAAACTAGTCGAAGTGCGACATTTACAACATAAAAAAAAAAGACAGGAATTTTGACCTCCTAAGTTACTGTTTGTATTTCCCAGTCACCTGATCCAGCACAACCTTACCAACGGAAGGCACGACCTCAGAAGCCGTAGCCAGCGGACTGTCCGACGTCCCAAACACCGTCTTATAACTAGGCCTCTTCTGCAGCTCCTGGTAGTACGCCTTCACCTTGGGCCGACTCTCCAAATACTCGCCTTCCTTCTTGAGCAAGTAGATGCGGTACAGCACGGGCGTGAAGATGACGTCCGCCGCGGAGTACGCTGGTCCTGCGAGGAACTTTTGGGTGGAGAGCTTGGTCTCGGCTTCGTCGAGGAGAGCAACGAGTTGAGTACGGTTCTGCTCGGTGAGAGCGTCGTTGTTGGGGTTGTCGATGAGATTTTTTCGCATGGTGTCGACCTTCTCAGAATATATCTTCGCCATGTCCGGATTCTTCTTGGCGTTCGCCTCGGCCACTTTGATCTTGTACTCCGTACTGACCTGTAACATGTCAAATTCGTACAGAATTGCTTAGTTTAAAACCACGTGTTTGGAGTGCCCGCGATTTTGATACTAATGATTTTCTCTAGGTATGTTAGAGCATCCCTAATGCAACTCCTACGGTTGAATGATGACCTCGAAAGCGTAGCAATGGTCAACAATCATTCTCTACGTGTTTTGTTCTACATGATTTGTTTTAGAGAGTTTGCTGTAGAGGTCAACTGTCCACTGTTGCAGTGAAGGTGCTCGATACTCCGTCTTAAGGAACCATCCCTTAATAAGAAATTTCAGAAGAATAGTGATTATTCAGCGAGATTTCAATTCAAAGATTGTCTTGTGAAATAGCAGAAACATTATGTAAAATTTTCCAGAGTTAGTAGCCAAACCCAAATTTGGAGTCACCCCAAGAAAAAAACATCAAAGAAACAGTTGTTTTCTAGGACGAGAATCTTTAAAATTTTCTTAGAAAACATAGGTATGAGAGTTCGCAACTCCAGGCTGACCTTGAGCGCGCCCCCTGCGGGCGAGTTAGCAGCCGCGAAGAGGTTGCCGTCCCAGGCGTCCACTTTGTTGAGCCACTCGTCCACGAAAGCTCTGTCTACGGAGTCTCCTCCCAGTGGCGCCCCCTGCCGATCGGCCCAGCGGATGATCTCCACGGACTGCGTGATCTTCTCGTTGCCCACCACCAGCGACGGCGCCGACGCTTGCGGGTTGATCTCTAGGTANAACTAGTCGAAGTGCGACATTTACAACATAAAAAAAAAAGACAGGAATTTTGACCTCCTAAGTTACTGTTTGTATTTCCCAGTCACCTGATCCAGCACAACCTTACCAACGGAAGGCACGACTTCAGAAGCCGTAGCCAGCGGGCTATCTGAAGTCCCAAACACCGTCTTATAACTAGGCCTCTTCTGCAGCTCCTGGTAGTACGCCTTCACCTTGGGCCGACTCTCCAAATACTCGCCTTCCTTCTTGAGCAAGTAGATGCGGTACAGCACGGGCGTGAAGATGACGTCCGCCGCGGAGTACGCTGGTCCTGCGAGGAACTTTTGGGTGGAGAGTTTGGTCTCGGCTTCGTCGAGGAGAGCAACGAGTTGAGTACGGTTCTGCTCAGTGAGGGCGTCGTTGTTGGGGTTGTCGATGAGATTTTTTCGCATGGTGTCGACCTTTTCAGAATATATCTTCGCCATGTCCGGATTCTTCTTGGCGTTCGCCTCGGCCACTTTGATCTTGTACTCCGTACTGACCTGTAACATGTCAAAATTCGTACAGAACTGCTTAGTTTAAAACCATGTATTTGGAGTGCCCGCGATTTTGATACTAATGATTTTCTCTAGGTATGTGAGAGCATCCTCAATGCAACTCCTACGGTTGAATGATGACCTCGAAAGCGTAGCAATGGTCAACAATCATCCTCTACGAGTTTTGTTCTACATGATTTGTTTTAGAGAGTTTGCTGTAGAGGTCAACTGTCCACTGTTGCAGTGAAGGTGCTCGATACTTCGTCTTAAGGAACCATTCCTTGATAAGAAATTTAAGAAGAATAGTGATTATTCAGCCAGATTTCAATTAAAAGATTGCCTTGTAAAATAGCAGAAACATTATGTAAAATTTGCCAGAATTAGTAGCGAAACCCAAATTTGGAGTCACCCCACGGAAAAAACATCAAAGAAACAGTTGTTTCCTAGGACGAGGATCTTTAGAATTTTCTTAGAAAACAGAGGTATGAGAGTTAGCAACTCCAGGCTGACCTTGAGCGCGCCCCCTGCGGGCGAGTTAGCAGCCGCGAAGAGGTTGCCGTCCCAGGCGTCCACTTTGTTGAGCCACTCGTCCACGAAAGCTCTGTCTACGGAGTCTCCTCCCAGTGGCGCCCCCTGCCGATCGGCCCAGCGGATGATCTCCACTGACTGCGTGATCTTCTCGTTGCCCACCACCAGCGACGGCGCCGACGCTTGCGGGTTGATCTCTAGGTACCAAGGCTCCAGCGATTCGCCATTGAAGAGGTCGATCTTCTTCTCAACATACTGCAATCAAGGAAACTCGCCGTCAGCACATGCRTTGACAGAGCTCTAATGTGGTTTCCCTACATAATAAAGAATTGGCTCCCCAGGTATGAGCAATGGTCATTGTTTTATACTTTCAGGCAAGAAAAAATTGAAACTCGAATGCAACTGAAAATGTCGTTCTTCGACCAGGGACAAATTAGTTGTGAATTTTCGAACTTGACAGAGCACTAATGTGGTTTGCCTACATAGTAAGGAATTGGTTCCCGTATATGAGCAATTGACATTGTTTTTCACTTCCAGACAAAAAGAAATGGAACTATATGCAACTGGAAACGTATACTAACAGTCAAGGATTCATAGCTTTAAAATGCCCATTTTGAATGATCATACTGTACAAAGTAAAATTTAAGCAGGGGATTATTTTACATCGTTACATTAAGTAAAGAACTTTGCATCGGTTGGTTTAGGGTAAAGCTGYGCGAGGCGACTCACCGGGATGCGCTTCTCCTCCAAAGCCAGCCTTGACTTGGCAGGGTTGAACGCAAGCGCGTAATTGTAGAAGACCACAGAATTCGATGTTCCCTCCGAATCTGCATCCGAYAATCCAAAGCTTCTGTTACGATGCCCAGTTGTCGTTCACAATTAGTATGGCCAATGCTGAATACTGTCCTAGAATTCAAGTGTGCTAATCGATGGGCATGGAACGAACCCTGGGAGGCAGGCTGAGCCGACGCTGCGCCAAAACTCCCGGCCATGGCTGCACTGCACGTTAGCAACCAGGACGCTGCGCAATTCCTCACAAACGTCCTCCTCGGCAAGCCAAAGTCCTCTACACGCAYAACAAATGCAATAGGTAAGTCAAGCCATCCACGGCCCTCAATTGGGATAATTAGCACGTCGAACAACAACAATAGAAAACCGAAGCCGCTTCAGCAGGAAGAAACAAACTCCAGCCGAATTAGGGTCACAAAACACAAAATTCTCAATGAGAGCGGATTGCCACAAGAGGAATTGTGTATAAACATTGGGTAAATGGTTGCCCTTTCGTATCCAAATTCATTCCTGGTATCCCAGTTTATCCTTTTCTATAATCACTGGATGTAGATAACGAAACTCAAAGATGGACATTTCGGGTTCTCCTGTGTCCAATCCCGCGACATGCAATAGATAAGCTAAGCCATCCAYCACCGCATTTGGAATCAGCAAGTCAAGCAACAACAACAGAAAATCGCACCCAGGCCAGCAAGAAGAAACAGATTCCACGCAAATTCTGACCACAAAACCCAAGACTCTCAATGAGAGCGGATACCCACAGGAGAAATCCAGTATGGAAATTAAACAAATGCCTCTTAGTGTCCCAATTATCACTAGACATTGACTAAAAAGCTCTTCAGAAATTCCATAGAGGGATATTTTGGATGGCTCAGGATTGCTCTGATTACCTGCGTGCGGTCCCGCAAACGAGCCGCTCAAATCAATATCACTGGACACGCGAACAACGCCGACGCTCCTCTCCGGCAACAAGCGACGCAAGCCCCCCACCCGCAACGCAGGCAAGGCGCGCAACCCTCCCGAGATCGAATGACGTCCCGCAATGCAAGCGGACGAGAAAATGGCGCTCGTCGCGAAAGCCCTACTGCCCATCACCATCGATGAGGATTCCATATATGTACGTATCGATCGATTTCAAACCGAGAATGGACAAGGAAAGGGGCTGGATCTCAAACTAAGTTGGGTCCAAATTGATTAGTTTCTCCAAAGAGACGCTCTTGGATCGACTGGTATGAAGCCAGGAACTGTACAGCGAGCTTGTTATCCTTTTGGGGTGCGAGTGGTCGGGAAGCTCGTGGCCAAAACTGCTGTGAGCTGCAAACTGAGGGCATGCGGGGGAATTGATGCATGGTGGCGGGAGTACAGTTGGGAGCTGCGGCGCTGCCCACGCGGCGTCGCGCTGTGGGGGCTGTTGCTGCTTTTGCTTTCGTCGTGGACTCTGCTGCTGCCGTAACATTGGTGGAAGGACGGAGCCCATCACCGTGTAGTGAAACCTCAAAACCTTCCACTTTGTATCCTCCATTTGGTCAAACAATCTTGAAGAATGGAAGATTTTCATGCAATATTTTGTGTGCATCTTTATGAATGCTACATCACCATCATTGAGTTAAGCTCAACTCATATTATTTGTTTTGTGGTTTTAAACTATGTGATTAGTCAAAAAAAAATAGACCACCAATACTAACAATGTATTTCATACTTTGATCTTTTTTCCCTTAATACTTGATTTTCACATTCAGTATTATTTCTTTAGCTTTTGTGACTTCAAGCTCATTTGCAATGCTGAATAGGTTGCAACTTTCCATTCTATAGATGTTGTCAAAGGTCATTTCAAGAACCTGGGCTGTGTTTTTTTATAGTGTTTATCACAATTGTCATGATTTTTTTGGAAGTGCTCTATAATTAGAAAAACAAGCTGTAGTACTCACCTGCTCGGGCCGTTTGCAGATATTGTACATAGGAAAGGGCCTTGAAGGACGGCAAACATACCCGACAGGACAATGCACGTCTTCTCGACAGTAGCACCCGTACGTCAGAGCGCATTCCTTGGAATACACAGGCCCACTCCTCTCCAGCACATGCTTGAAAAGCTCTGGCTCAAAAACCTTGTGAGGATCATGCTTCTGTTGCAACTCCAGAAGCTCGTCCACATTGGAAGCCAGGAAATTGTCCCTCAACGGGCAGTCCGGGTGCCGAAACGCGCGCTCGAAGTTCTTGCCCCAGTGAGGCCTGGCTCGGTACTTGCACAAGTTCATCTGCTCCAGCGTTTCGGTGATGGAGGCGTGCTTGGAGGGATAATTCGGGGTCATGGCCGACTGCATGGTGGACCACTGGGCGTACACCACGTCTTCGTTGCCCGAGTTCATGGACAGCAGGCTGTTTGATTTCTGGCCGAAGCGGAGCCAGATGAGACCTGGAGATGTGCATCGCGGCACCTTGCCATCCCCGTAGCGAGAATTCAATCGGACCTGCGGTTGCTGAAGCTCAGCTGCCACGACGGCTCTCACGTCGGTCACCCAGTCTTGGAATTGGGAGATTTTGATGGTGAAGGACACATCGTCCGTGACGGCGCCCATGGCTTTGGTTTGGGTGCTGCATTTCGGGGCACACTCCTGAGCCAGCATGGCGTTGTTRGTGTTCACGGTTGCGTTGTGAAGAGCTGTTCCGTCCGAGTCGATGAGGAAACCGCTGCTGAAGAAGGCCCGTCCAACACTGCACACGCCTGCTCACAAACCATCGCTTCACTTAAGAACAGCGTGATGCATCCCAGTCAATGGGCCAAGGAAAAAATTAGCTTTTGAGGCGGTCGACATCAATATGGATCTGTAGAAGGTCCGTGATTCAGGTCGACACTCTAAACATTGAACCTAATCACTCAATTATTGTGAAGCTCGGAATTTTTTAAATACTCTTGTAACGAGGATGCCAATGCACGAAAGAATGCAATATTTAAATACCATGTGAAAAAAGTTATAAGAGTCTGACATTCAAAGCTTTATTAGGTAGATGACCAAAAACCTACACGAGTTGGTGTAGGTTTTCAAATCCATATGTACTCGTTGTGCAAGGTCGTCGCATTTAGGAGGATGTCTGCCTTAAACCAAATTTGAGGAGTTCGAGAAGATTAGTCTTCTTCTTGGCCCAGCTCTGTTATAGTGTCATTAGGGGATATGTATTTTATCAGAAGCTCCTCACASTGTGCCTATTGAGGGATGCCAATGAGCTTCCAAGGATCCCATAACAAAAAGCAAATCTTATGAAATTATTCAACATTGTGTGACTRAACTGCATCTATCATTTATCTCCTTCAAGAAATAGAATGTACAAATTTCAATGCTAAAGTTTGGGAGTGATTTCCTTACCTGCATTTAGCACATCGGCAATAGGAGATTCTTCATCCGGATCGGCATCCCAGGCAGCCAAGAGCGTCTTCACCACACGAGCCATATCATCATCCACGGCGTGCATGATGGCCGACTTAGCTTGAGGATGAAATGGCGAACCACCAGAGGCCTCGTGCACCGCATCGACCTGCTTGTACAGCACAGCTCGGTACTCCCGAAACTCAGGCTTCCACTGGACAAGAATGTGTGGTGTCTCATACTCCAGCAACCTCCTGAGCTCAGACACCATGTTGGTATCATCCAAGTGGCTTCGCGTTTCCACCACCGTGAACGACGGTRGCTGCAACTGCAGCGTGACCTCGGTTAAGATGCCCAGCAAGCCCAGTCCCCCAACCAACGCGTCCACTTCAATTGAGCCTCTGTCACTAACCACAACGTCGCCATGACCATTCACCCAAGTCAGCTTCACCACGAGGTCGCCGAGGATGCTGGCAGCGCCGAGACCCGATCCATGTGCCGAAGTGGAGATCACGCCGCCCAGGGAAAGGTTTCCATAAGCTGGCAAAACACCTGCAGGAACGGACATGCTGTTCGCCTGAGCAGCATCCACCAAGGCCTGGACGGTGATCCCGGCCTCCACGGTTAACTGAAAGTTTGCAGCGTCAACAGAAAGCACGCGGTTCATGAGGTGAAGAAGGATGGTGAGAGAGGCAGGGGTGTCAGGATTGGGAGCCAAGGTTTGTTCCACACGGAACTCTCGCTTGGTGTTGGAACGGTGTCCAGGGCACACTAATCCGTTCTCACAGTGGAAGTCGTGTCTAGTGGCACGAATCTTCACAGGGCTCCCGGTGGAGATGAGCTTCTTGACGAGGTCACTCACATCCTGCGTGCTGGTGGGGGATGCATGCTTGTCCGAAATGCACTTGAGAAAATTGTAGGCCGAGTAGAGCGTGGTGCCTGAATCTTGAAGGATGTAGGACTCGCTCACGCCCTCCATTGCTGTGCTTGCTTCTGGCACGGTCCCGAGTTGAGCTCTGCATCCATGGCTGTTCCATACGCTGCATATTGTTGCCACTAGCACCCACCATCGCAACGGGATCATCTCTGCAAATCCGCTTGTCCTCGTTAGTACTTCCTGGCCACGAAACTAGTTACGACCCATGCGTGCTAGAATAACTCAAGCAATATTTGGGGGAATATCGAAGTAGGCTTTCACGTCTGCTTTACACTTGGAGTTCCAAGATTTTCAATTGCACAGMATCACAACAAGATCGATCCTTAAAACCAACCTAGATGAAGATCTGRTGCACTAACCCTTGGGAATGTCGTTCTTTCTTCCAAGATGTGATTCCTACCTTCAAAGATCGAAAAAAACGATAGATGCTYAACATGYGAGTGCTGAGCTCGGTACTGAATYGGATTTGCAGTACGGGAGTGGAAATACCCACACCAATGGTTCGGAGAACCTGCAATGGTTCAATTTCATCTCTCAAAATATKTTGACACTTGCATCTCTTCAATTGGAACAAGTGTCAACAGAAAAAGGTCCTAAGCTCACTCTTCGAAGCATAAAGCGAAACAAAATCTGCKCCTCACCTGACGCAAGCTATGGCATACCGAGTGCAAGTTCAGGCATATAGTAGACAGACACATTAACAGTTTGCACTTCGGGTGTGTAGGGCTTCACYACCAAGCGCATCAATCTTCTTACAGTGGAGCTTGAAAGGGCAGCACGAATATAGGAAATTTCCAACCCCAAGGCAACCATCTGCATTATATATGGACAAGTTTTTAATCAGAGCAGACTACTGACC
The DNA here is from genome assembly GCA_006891605.1 of Pleurozium schreberi. Taxonomy (NCBI): domain Eukaryota; kingdom Viridiplantae; phylum Streptophyta; class Bryopsida; order Hypnales; family Hylocomiaceae; genus Pleurozium; species Pleurozium schreberi. The sequence goes on along the minus strand of VACF01002165.1, from coordinate 22,996 downwards.
TTATCGAAGGTAAGAGCCCTGCGATCTCGAATCCCTTGAGTTTGGAGGCTATGGCGTGCAGACTCACACCTCGAACAGATGGCTAGAATGAAGAATGTTTATGTGAGGAAAATGTATTTGCCCTGAATCACAACAGTCCTTCAGAGTTTAATAACCCTAATTATTCAGAGGCATTGCTGTCATCAAGCACAAAAACTCTAATGTGAACCAAACTCTTCAATACTGTTCGCACACAAAAACCCTGAAACACAGCAAGTTTACAAAAGGTTGTTGGTTGCGATCAATTCTTTTGAATTTTGAGGTTCTTATAATGTCCCTACTTTGAAAGAAGTGATTTTAGAACACCAATTGATACATAAAACTTTACCCTCCATAACTTTCGCATACAGCATCCACATAATGCATTCTTTCGTGCATTGAAATCCTCTTTCATTCAAACAAATTCAAACGAAAATTTGACCAACCTACTAATAGAAATTCCGCCCAATAGAAAATCAGAGTTGCGATTGTGGGTGTCCCTACCAGAGCCATATCCCACGAAATTCTGAAGCTACGAACAAGTAGTTCATACAAATTCATGAAAACCACGACCTAACAACATAATTGGGAGCGCACAGGTACCTGAGACAAAGAGTGATGGCTCCTTGGAAGAGTACGATGCTCCATGTCACATTTTCCGCGCTGGAATTGGTGGTACTTCTATCCCCTGCCGGCTTTGCTGCAATTACCAGAAATTAACCAGAAACTTGGGTTTCGACGGGAAGCTAGCAACCTCTAATGTACCTGTTAATCACAAGTGTAGAGCTGCATTTGATCCCGGGTGCATGAGAGTTACTATCGAGATGCGGCACCAAACAGGCAGTGTGCACTGGCTGTGAGACTGAGTCGAAGTGCGAATGGTGATGGAGGATCATGGGCTGGAAGAGAAGCTCCTGACGAATGATATTCCGCTTTCAGTTAGTACTACTGTACAGTACAGTGGGGTTCCATAAAGATAAGTGATGGCATTCTGGACAATTTGTTTTCTTAGCATAATGTAAAACAGAGTTGAAATTTTTTTGTTTTGCACAAACAACATTCATATGTAATGCAATCCCAATCAAGCGTACCAAATTTCAGTTCTAGAAAACCAAAACTCCATTTTTGGTGAATTTTTTATTTAATTATCATGGTTTTACATAAAAACTTATTGAAAAATACTGGTGATGAATTTTTTAAATTCAATTGCAAAGATATGTAGAAAACCTCTATACACACATCTTTCCTTCAACAAGCATCTCCAAAAAGAGTTTATAGTTTCTTCTAGAGAGATTTCCATCTTGGTGTGATTTTGCCCTTGGTTTTGAAAATAAATATATCTTTGCTGCAAATTAGATTTTTGTATTTTTTCTTCTCGTGAACTAATCTTGTGCATTTGAGCGTGATGGCACGATTCTTTTTCAAAAAACTAATTACAATAAAGAGATATTTACTTTCAAAGCTAATGGCAAAATCATGTATCTTTATTAGACCCCACTTTACAGTATAGTACTACTAAGGACGAAGTTCATTCATCCGAATATGTTGAATGACAACTCCTTCTGTATTCTTGGCTCGACATACTTTTTTCTTTCTCTGAAAAATGAGCTCAAAATATTGTTGGACACGAAAACCTACGAAAAAAGCTGACCAGACCTTAAATGGTCACTTTAAGAGCAGTCTACCTTACTCAAGAGTGACTAAAATAAAATGAGTTCTACTCATGTAATTAAATATATATGAGCTAATTAACCATTAAAGATCAAACTCTGTAACCATAGKCAAACATCACTTTTCTAAATTCAATTGTGCCTTCTAAATTGAATATAGTATTATATTTTGTATTATTGTTACATGAGACCATATGTCTTCCATGAATGAAAAGAATTTTCAATTGATTTTGTGGAAAATTTTGAATTGTTAAAATGAAATGGAAAAAGAAATTTTAAAATATAACTAAGCAAATCCATTTGTGTTGAAATATCTTTTCAAACTTCAAATAAGAACGACAAATAGTGGTAAAGAATTTTCCAAGGCTAAGGTAAACCACTCAATTTATTGTCTTACTCTGTAAACACTGTACGTATGTGATACAAACTGAACAACTGACAACTGAATTGTGGAACAAATGCACAATAAGGTAGAAGTACCTATTTCAGACAGCCTTCCCATCATGGTTTTACAGGGTGACCTATTGTAGACAATAGGTGGACGCACTATTCAGTGAAAAAGATTATTTGTTTGTACCTTCTCGTCTAAGGTACAGGCACCCATAACCGATAATTGCCCCATCACCGATAACTAGGCTTCTTCACTACTGCGCATGGCTGAAGCAGAAACGGATAATTTTATCCATGAAACGACAGGTGCATGATATCTTAGTGGGAGGGGAGGTGGCCGAAATGGGTGCAGCCAAGGATATGGCTGGGATATGGCTGGGACTAGGGGCGAGTGGGTTCGCGGAATGGGATTGAGAATTGTCCGTTATAGGTCAAGCCCCAGCTGGATTTGCATGATGTTCAAAACGCCTTCTCATATATTGATTTACGTTCACTGCTCTTATTCCTCAGCATTCATGGGTGAAGCTATATGTTGGTTGTGTGTCTCAGCCTCTTTTGCACTTAAAATTCTGTAGTAATTTCAATTTTGCTTAATTTATAAAAAAAAAATCTCATTCTTCCTGAACCTTATTTCTCTACAAAGGAAAAATACCTCCTTCTTCATACCACAGCCACACCATGCTGAAATGCTTAAGTTATCCGTTATAGGTGCATGTACCTTACTCACTTCTCTTCTTTTCTTGCTTACAAAGAAGTGCCAAAGCTAACCATAATAGGACGGTGAGTCTATGAAACTGGAATGGGTTAAAATAGAAAATCCACATTTACATTGAATAAACTATTTGCTTTTGAGGAAATAAATTCTTTTCTTTTGCATTCTTCCTCATCCTTATGTTTGCACACACTGAGTTCAATTTCACGATGAATTTTCCACATCCTACAATCTGAAATGCTTAAGTTATTTGTTATAGATACCTCTACCTTAATTTAAGGTACTCTAATAAGAATCAAAGTGTATACCTTTAAGCATGCTTCAATTGATATAGTCAAATAATTTAACATACATATTAAAGATGCTTGTTGTGCAATATAGAATTCAAATGCACTAAAATAAAGGCACACTTTTGAATATCTATGGATTCTACTTTGACATTGAATAAATTTGCATGTAATATTAGAATATATATATATCATTTTTGGACTTCAACTAAGTTCAACGTCAATTGAAATATATACATGATCAACACCTTTAGAGTTAGGTTGTTTGTTTTGTGTTTTATTTTGTTTATTATGTTGAGATCTCCTAGCCCGAGCATCCCCGGTCACAATCTTGATATTGTCGTAAAGCCCTCAACAAGAGAGGTGCATGGGCTTTGTTTTGTGGTGTTTAGGCCTATGATGTGAAAGTTATTAATTAAATTTTGAAGTTTTTATGAATTAAAGAATTAGAAAACTAATTTTATTTTTTTTTAACTGAGGCAATGGCACATGGTACACCAGTCCTAAATGTGGTAAAATACAATTTACAATACATGGCACTGCAGCAGAAGAAAACAGGGCTCCCAACATTTATGCAACTAATGTACATAAGGTAGGAGGTCCTAAAATGTAACATGTTCTAAAACCAATCAGGCTATGGAGGTACATTTTGCACTCTCCAATGTACAAACAATCTACATTTGAGGAGGTGGTTGGTTTTAAAGCCCATTGAAATGCTCTTTTCTGCAACTTCAAAAATTCATAACTAATTTCACAAAGCTCCAAAAAATATGAAACGACTTGAATTAGATGCCAATTTCATTTGTCTTTCAAGGAAAATTTACTACAAATTATTTCAAGCAGTTTCACTTTGCCAAAATTCACCTTCGGCCCTTAGATGGGCACTTTATGGACCTCCTAGGCTCCTACCTTAGTACTCATATACTCAGTAACTTACATATGATAACTGTCCATGGATGTGGTACAAACACGGACAAATTTTCAGTAGCTCCGTCTTTGATATATCAAGGTACTCTACTGTACAGTACCATCCAATAAGTCTTGCAACTTCCTTTTAAGCTCAATTTTAAGAATATCCTATCAAAACTATCCTATGAAATCTATTGCTTTATAGAATCTTAACCAACATGTGAAATTTCAATGTCCAAAAATAGGAACTTCATTTTTGGTGAATTATTTTATTTCTTTTTCACGGGTTTACATAATAATTAATTGAAAAATAATTGTGATGATTTTTTTAAATTCGATTGCACACTTAATTAAGAAACATCATTGTCCACATCTTTCATGTTACAAAAACTCACACTATGTAGGTAAATTTTTTTTCTATGTGGCTTTAATGTGTTTTACAATCTTCTTTCGTACACATTTAAGGCAAAGGTCACAAACTAAAAACAATTCAACAAACGATGTCAAACAGGGTATCACTAGGAAGCTGTAGTATTGTAGAAGCCTATTATAACATAAATTTCACATTTTGTCTTGCTCACTAACAACTATTCTGCAATAAAGTGGTACATCCACTATCATCAAGTACTACCACTTTGAGCTGCTATTAGAGGTTGCATTTGGTTTGGCCTTGTATAAATTGACCTTTAGATACTTTCTTGAGGTATATCCTCCCATGCCAAACTCACTAAAGTTCACTCTTGGTCTTTGCTATGGATCTACATCTTTTTTGCACTTGATCTTTGACTTATTTCCATACGTTTTCTAAGGAATTGAAGTTAAAAGAATGTGGTGGCCATTCAATGAGATTTACATTATATCGTAGTGCAAAGTTAACTAACACTACTTAAAATTTCACAAAGTTTGCTAATAGAACTCCTAGCAATATCACATACACAATATTACAGACAAACATCAATTTTGCTCTCAAAACTTCTAGGCTACGTCTACAAGCAACAATCACTAGAAGGACATCTATAGTAATGTTGGTCCTCTCAACTCCAAAGCTGGTTGAAATTCACTACCTATGATCTCGTAATATGAGATTATTCAAGTGTAGCATTGTGCTTTTAACAAAACTTATTTTTTCCAAAACCAACCACATATCACAAGAGAGATATTTCCAAAAAGTGGAATGAGTCAGAACAAGGTATATGACTGACATTGTCCAAGGCCAAAAATCTCAATCAAATATCTAAATTTAGTTGCCACAATTATGTTTTGTAATTAGAGTGTTTGCATCAGAATTGAGATGGGGTTGCAAGACTTAGTTAAGGCCACTGTAGAGTACTGTCCATGAATTATATTATTAGTCAGCATACACAAGCAAGTCCCCCTCGTTTCGTCCACACCACCGTGGCAGTTGCAGCAAATCTGAAAGGGTTCAACGGCAGTGTTGAAGAAGGCTACTCCAGAGGACAGAGGACACTGTGTCCTGATCATGAGCAGTGAACGGGGAGTTTATGAGTTGACTTGGCTTTTTGCCGTTGATTTCAAATATCATTCGGTAATTCTCCATAGTCCTTCGGCTGTTGCCTAAGCCTAGTCATTTAATTTGGTTAAAAACCTAGTTTTTTTTTGGCATTTCGGTCATTTTCTTTAAGTTTGCAAAAGCAATCGGTGAAAAAAACAATGCCTTAAAGGTTGGCAACTTTCATCTCTCATGTGTCTTGCCTCATGTTTCCCTTGACAATTGATATGGAACAATTGCAGCTTGTAAAATCTACCAAATATTAGATGGAAACAAGATTGAAATGTAAGATATATCAGTGTGTTGTAAAGTCTACCATTTTGAATTGCACATGGGGGATTTGTGGAGAAATTACAAAAATCCTTGCAAAGCAAACCCACGACTTCCTTTTGCACATGAAGTCTTCAAGGATCCCTTCAGGATGACCTTAGAACAGTGAAAAACATAGAAACTGGCACAAAATAACAAGGAAAAAACACATTCACTGGCTCCAAAGTAATAACAGGGAAATCCAAAAAAGCCAGTTGTGAAGGATCGTATCTGGAGTTCCTAGATTCTACAATTCCACGTACCTTCTAAACTGAGGCCTCCTTTTAAAGAGTAGGTGAAAGAGGTGTTTTGACCTTCAACGATGGCATGACTCAAAACAAGCACCTTTAGGACCACCAGAGTCACAACTTGAGTTCACATTGAGTTCCAGGACAATACTGCAAACAACATGTCTCGGTCACTCGTGCAACAACAACTAAGTATGGCAAATTTCATTAGAATGGCGAGTTTCCGTTACTTTGACACTTTTTAGAATTTAGACCATGTGGTCTGAAACCTAATCTAGTCCTAGATTTTTGAGATCTATATCTATTTTAAATATCTAAAATCTTTAAAAATCCTAGATGTTTGGGATCGTGCAGTTTGAAATCTATATTTGTTCTAGATGTCTAAAGTATATACCTTTTGTAGATGTCGCTTTCACAATTCAGATCACGCAAGCTTGAAAATGGCCTATGGAATACCACCTTTTTAATAATCTTCACCATAGATCAAGAAGGAAGAGAAACAAGACTCAAATGTCTAGCTAATGGATGGAAGGATAACATTAGATGTTTTTTGAGGCCCATGGACAGCTGCAAGTTCCCAGCTGCATTCCTGCAACACCGCATCTTAACGTGGTGAAGCGGCTACCAAATTTTGTTTTTTTGGGGAAAAAAAGGAACTACTTACCTTTTGTTTTGCATTTCAAGACCCTATTTGTTTTTTTTGGTAATTAGTTTTTTGACAACAGCCAACCGTTCCATCACTGCTTTCAAAACAAAAAAAGAAAACATGCCTGAAACGGCCCTCTAGAGGCCTCATTTTTCATCTTATGGTACAATACATGAGTGCTAAAGATTGAGCTCTTTTCTYGTAATATGCAATAGCCTTCATGGAGGTTGCATTTTTCTTTCCGCGATCGTCAACTACAAAATTCATCCACACAAAATTAACGTCAACTTCAGTATTACTATCGGAAAAGTGGCATTCACTTATATTTTTATTGTGCTCCATTTTTTTTTGCAAATTTTAGGACCAAACATATAAATCAACAAAAAGGCATTCACTTTGTTGAGATCACCATTTTCAACGTCTAAATTCCTTCAAATAGTATTTGCTTGTGGGATATATAAATTAGAATTAGTAGAAACATAGTTAAATCAAATTAAAGGAAAAATTGTATTTGAAGTAGAATTTCAGACCCCATTTAGGCATATTAGAATAAAAACAATTTCAACAAACTTTGAACTAAAAAAAGTTGGAAATTGTCTCTTCCAACCGCTCTTTGAAATTTGTTCATAACTTTTGATTGGAGGTTTGAAATTTCAATTGGATTATTGAAGATAAAACTTAACTTAATTTTCCAACCTTTTTTATTTCAAAGTTTGTTGAAAAGAGTTATTCTACTATGCCTAATTGGGGTCAGAAATTCTACTTCAAATACAATTTCTACTTTAATTTGACTTAACTATGTTCCTACTAATTATAATTTACATATCCCACAATGTTTCTTTTACGGTCTTACTTTTACCTCCTACCACCCCATATGTATATAAAGAGTTGTCTTCACATCTCAAAACATAAATCATGGATGGCTTTCTAAACAAAGTGAAGGGATTTAGATGTTCTCGTAGAGAAATTGTGGCTTTTCTAGAGGGCTGCCAGCAAGTACCGACAAGGACCTTGGCTTGTGCATTGCATTTATTTTGCTTGAGGAACTTTTCCCCTATCTTTGTACTTTGTCACTACCAAATGTCAGAGCATTCAATCTCAATTACTATTAGTTACAGTTGTCACAAGTGTCGTTTTGATATTTGAAAGCACCTCCAAAGCACCTTCCTCTGACAATTGCCTAATAGAAAATTGAAATATTCTCTTTGGAACTCTCGATATCCATAGAAGGTGAATCTCTTTTTCATCAAAGATTTTGTCCTTTTTATAGCTGCGTAGGGCTCTAGAAATAAACTAGCTTGTCAAAGGCTGATATGCCTCTGGAGAGTCCAAATTTTTTCTATAGCAAAACATTGATCTCAATGCACTAAATCCTACTCTGTTTAAAAATGCTATTTTAAGGCCATATTTGTTATATTGAGACCTTTCGCAATCTCATTTTTATCTTCGACTTGAAGATAAATTGCTTTATCTTTTGACTAGTATTTTTTATAAATAGGTAACAACACCAACTTTTAAAATTTCATTACAGAGAAACTATTTGAGCATTATTTATTTTTGGTTTCAATTATTATTTTTTTAAATGAATTTTCCAATAACTAGCATTTTGTCTCAAAATGTGTGAAAAGTCTCAATATAACAAATATGGCCTTTTTTGTTCATAGTTTTAATTGAAAGTACATAATCTGCTACTTTTCACAATGTGCAATTGCTTTCTCGAGAAACCCACTAATCCCCAATTCTATTTTTACAAGTTTCCYTTTAGATACTAATTGAGTGTGAAATATTCCACACCATTTCATCCTTTAACCCATTAACAACCAGGTCGATGACTGATTACTGAAACTGACAAATTTTCATCAATAGCAGACTGACTATTAAGAGCAAGCCCACAGCTGACTCTAATGAAATTGTGTCAGTTTGACACTTTTTTGTAACCAGTCATCGACTTGGTCATTAATGGGTTAAATGCAACGATGTGAAATATTCCACACCATTTCATCCTTTAAATGCAACGATGTGAAATATTCCGCCACATCACTTTGTTCAAAATAGGACAAAAGCACTAAGTGCTACTAAATGTTACGCTAAGGTAGGAGGTCCATGAATGGCCCATCTAAGGGCTGAAGTTGAATTTTGGCAAGGTGTAACTCCTTGAAATAATTTCCAGTAAATTTTCCTTGAAAGACAAGTGGAATTGGCATCTAACATTCTAACCCAAGTCGTATTATATTTTTTGGAGCTTTGTGGAATTAATTGTGAATTTTTGAAGTTGCAGAAAAGTGCATTTCAATGGGCATTAAAATGGACCACCCCCTCAAATGTAGATTGCTTGTACATTGGAAAGTGCAAAATATACCTCTAGAGCCTGAAGTGTTCCATTTTAGAACCCGCTCCATTTTAGGACCTCCTACAGTCCTACCTTAGTACTATGAAATTAACCTTCTGTGCAGGAAAATTAAGTTGATGCAGTAGCAACTGAAGATAACCCACCGAAAAGTCAAATTCTACGGTTAGGCAAGTTTAATTTCTTCGTTGATTCCATTGAAACCTACTAGTTGTTGAAATCCTACAAGGAGGTAAGAACAGGAGAAACAAAATGATTCACCAGGAGGAAGGGTATTATCAAATTATCAAATCAATTTTCTTAAGAATTTCATTAAGAAAATTGGCAACCCTCCACTTCTCTGGACGAAGTTCACTTGAAATTATTGGAGGTGACCAATGGATATTAGATTTGACTCATTGCAGTTCTCAATTTGAAGAAAGAACCTTGATACAATCAATATATCCAAGAAAGAATGACATGGCCATTGGTCAAAGTCAAATCGTCAAATCTCCCTGGGGTGATTGTAAGAAACACCTATCTTATTTTGCGTTACACGTTGTGTGATGATCTGATTTTTGGCCATAACTTTTGTGTTTTGGCTCCACATGACTCAAGATTTATAGGAAAGGTACTCATGACTGTTATAGACCTTGTTTGATTTTTGGTAATTTTAAAAAATAATTTACTATTCACAAATAGAGCTTGATTCAATGTCACACTTACCAATTTGGAGGTTTTTAGTACCTAACTACTACGTTTTTTGAAAAATTACATTGTGAAATATGGTAGGCTAGTTCTTCTAATACAAGTACATCTTTCCAAGAAAGGGATTTCCAAAATCATGTTCTAAGTGTGTCTTAAATTGGTCTAAAGAGTGTTGTATATAGGTTGCATTTTGAAACATATAAATAATTATTTTGGTGGATCTTTTGGTGGATAACCATTTCCATAAAGTTGTTATTAATGGCCATTTTTTATTTTTTTTATTTTCTTATGTTTACTATTTTAAAGTAATTTTCACATCAAAAGACCTATTTTCTTGAGATTTGGCACTTTTTTAGTTCTCATAGTTAGAGAATTTTTTATGAATTTCCTTTGATATTTATCTTCATCTTATAGTTTTATACATTGAAAATATTTAAAAAAAATTTAAAAAATTATTTTTCTATTTTTAAAGTACTCCAAAATAGTTTATGAGTATTGTTTCAATGAAAATGCAACAAATAGTACGAGTGTTTCTTGCAATCACCCTTAGCAAACTCTGACAATAATTCCCTTCCTTCTTGGACAATATTTTTGGAGGTAAACTACGAGCAATAATTGTCATATTCATTTACGGAGTAGGTTCTATGTCCCAATGAAGTTGCATTGTTGCAATGCCTAATTGTGTGGACAAAATCGTGTAATCCAGCATTATTGTTCAAATTGCCGGACAAAATTGAACAATTTGGATGAAATTACAAGTGGAATATCATCCAAATTGTTCAAATTTGTCATTCTTGTTAGTGGTTTATGTTAGACAATTGCTACTTGTCATTGGAGATTGTAGTAAATTAACGGGCTGCTTGTTGGGCTCCACCCTTCTAGTCCTGCAATTCCCTCCTCCATGGGCATTGCTGTATACCTTCTAAAGTGGTTTGGAGACCATCACATGTATTTGACATTTGACAATTGATGTTATGGTAGAGGMACTCATTACTAACCCAGTAACTTGCACCCCATCAATTGCAACTTTCAATAATAAAAGTGCCGTATTTCCAACCAAGGTTGGAAGAAATTTCTATTTTTTCCTTGGAATACGTCAGTTTTTCTCCTTTTTCAAGGTTTGGACCAACAAGTTAATAACACATAAGTGAGCAAGAAAGTAGGAAGCAATAAGATGGAAAGTGATTCTTGAATGATCAGAATTGGCAGTGGCCGTAGGTCTAGTGCACTCTTTGCCTCCCAAAATTCATAGTAGTTTCAGTTCAAGCGTTAAAATTACCAATTTTTTTTGTAATGATGGCGAATTTCATTAAATTGGCGGTATTCAGTGTGCCATTTTCACCGCTGAAGTTTGAACTAGTCATGAAGCTTACGACTTTCAGGTCATTGAAGATTACAAGTTCCTCCGCCAGTCCCACTAAAAGCTTCCAACCAGGCTGATGTACAGCGTTTGCAGGAAAAAATTGGGAAGCTTTTAGTGGGACAGAGGGAGTAGTACTTACTGATGATCTACCAGCCAGAATGAGCATGGAAGCCTGCAACGTACAGTTACCAGTGATACGGTGTCACAGATCTGTAACTGAACCTGACTACACAGAGAAATAATTGTTACTCACTAAACTATCTTGCGTGTTCAGATCGACTGCTGCAAGTCTGTAAACTGCACCGTCGGTACCAATTGCATGAYTTGACCTGGGTTCCCATTATGAAACTGGTAGTAGTCGCCCGACGTACCTTAATTGGCGATGGCGCCGAAAGTGTCGGGATTTTGTTTTGAACATTGAAACAAATGGAAGACCTTCGGTTTTTCCATAATTTTCTTCCGCGCCAAGAATCCTTGTGAGAGCGGAACTTCGGTCATTTACTGAAAGAGTAACGAAATCAATTCCCACGGAGAGAGAAGTATTACGTATCSTATATTGCAACAAGCTAGCTACTTCGTCAAATTGCAATCGCAACTCTACGTACTTGCTTAATTTCCTAGTGATCTTCCTATTGAACAACTTCAATATATAATTCAACCGATTTCCAAACTTGTTGAACTCGCAATTGAGCGTTGGTGTCTGGAGTCTGCAATTTATAGATCTGTTCAACGCTAGSTAGCTGTGACATGATGTCTACGAGATCAACCCTTCCGCTGCTGGCTGTCTTGGTGATGGTCCTGGTTTTAGACACACCTCGGAGTGCCGCACAGATAGGCGATTATTTGCCACATTATCCAGACCCACCACCGCCACCCAGCAAACTCGAGTCGCATGGTCCCACTGTGCAGCCAGTGTCTSAAGTAGGGAATGCATCCAGAGGTTCCACTGTGCAGACAGAGGATCCAGAGATTCCAGTATGGAATGCATCCAGATACCCTGCTACTGATTTCCGAAGTGAAGTSACGCCTCGAATGTTTGCGCTTTGGCCCGAGAATCTGAGTTACGTCAAATTTGAGTACTTCTGTGAAGACGTGAATCACACAGGCGAACTGGAGAAGTTTATTTACAAGGAASGYGAGGGATTCCTGGTCACACGCCCKTACTTCGATGTTGGTCTGGTGGACAAACAYTTCACACCATACTTTCAGCACTGGCGGTTWTGGCAAGTCGACATCAAGCGAATCACTTGCGTCCTTCATTGCGAATACAGCGACTTACAACGTCTGTACGCTTACAGGTTTGGGACGCCTGCTTTTAATAATCCGATCTTGGATCTAGAGTGCATATCTAGTCCTCTAGAAACTGGCTGAATTCTTTTCCTCAATCATGAAGTCGAAGAGCAGATTTAATGATAGGTCTGGTACTGCAGGTGACTGAGTGTTCTTATTCCTTAATACGAACACCTAACGGTCGAATACTTCAGAGTCYAAACTATTTTGTAAGTAGTGCGTTTTACTAACTATTTATATTGCAAGCTTCTCTATTCTTTTTCAACATCTAGCTACTGTACGTTCTTGAGCTTTAACCTTTAGAATTTATCATTTGAAAAAGGTTGGGAAAACGCTCAAATAGACACACATGGGCAGGGGGTAGAAAAGTTTACAACCATGGTAATGAAAGTATGAAACGGAGTTTCGCACTAAGGCAGGTAGCAGTGTTGCACGAAAATGGTTTAATCAAGATTGCAAACTCCATTTCGTTTCCTCCATGGTAAACTCTAGATTCTAACACCCATAAGAGAAAGCGAGAACATTCTCGATCGCATGCATGCTTCAAGCTAATTTTGATTCTGATTTGCAGGCTCAAACAAAATGTTTGGGGGATGGGACTGGGATACGGCGTGGCCGCCTTGGTCATTCTGCAAGTTGCAGTGATAGCGYTCACAGCACCCCTGCGGAAGTGCACACAATCGACGTACCAACAAAGTCGAAGTCCCAGCGCTTCAACACCTACATTCTGGAGTGGAATTTGTGATTCTCTCCACACCTGGAAATCAGAGACGCCATGGAGCGATTGCAGCTGCGACTGGATCCACCTCCTCCTTCTCGTCGTCATTGGGTTCGCCATGATGGAAGGCGTCGGCCACAGCGACTACTTCCGATGGCGCTCCATGCTGTTGTACAACACAGCTGTGATTTACACCTACTTAACCCTCTTCTCCATGATCTCCTCATTCCTTCACCAGTGCGCATATTTCCTGACACGACGCAGCTTTGATAGCGTTCCAGCTCTCCCGAAGAGCAGTACTCCTGCTACTGCTGGGGCGAAGAGTGGGATATCAGAAGACTGGCGGTACCARCGCATATTCGGGCAATTCGGAGTRWTGGTGCTSATGGGAATGTACTTGATTGGTGTGGATGATGACGCGGGGCTGGGTATGGACAGCTTAGGGGGAATCGTGGTGGCTGCTATTGTGGTGGCGTGCATCTGGAGTGCTGGTGTGAGTGTTGTTGTGGCAGTTCGTTCTGCTCGAGTTATTTGCAAATGCCTGCTGCCCAGGGCGTGGAAATTGCGTGCACGGTCATTCTTTGACTCTAGAACTCATCCGCGGCCGGCGTCTCCCCCACCGGCGTCTCCTTAAGCGGCGTCTCCCCAACCGGCTTCAAACGTGTTTACGGCCAGACCGGTATAGGCCTCAAGTTTCAAGTAGTAAGACAATTTACAATCGATCCTCTTAAACAGATCGATCAAAGTGTTATATAGTGATCGACACACAAAGAAAGGCTCCTGGAAAGATTTCGTTAATTACGTTTCACCTTCTGGACATCAGAATTAATAGAGTCAGATGCGTCGCAACTTGAAGTAAGTGCCAGGAACTAAAGGTGTTACAGTAGAGGAATAGATCTATAGTATCAGCTCTCTCCGGTCATTACTTTGTTGAACTTCGTGTTGTGGACGCAAACTCCATCAGGTTACGGACCTACGAGTTGCAGTGTAAAAGTGTGGTCAGGGACTCTAATTAAAGTGGATTTTGAAGCTTTTGCAAATACAGTCAAACTTCTATGATTGGAGGACGTTTCGTATGCATGCTTGGATCTTAGCTTGTTGTCAAGAAATTGCAGCTTGGACCTGCCGATAATTTGTGGAGGTGAGGTAACTATGCTTCACTTATGGACAAGTCAGTGAATTTTATGAAATCTCCACCCATGCACGCATGTGTGAATACGTACGCCCTGATCAATCGAGCTTAATTAATAAGATGCTTTGCATTGGAAGCAAAGCACGCTCAAGACCAACCAATAATTCCGTGCTCCCAACCACGTATTACCAACACGTGACATATTTCGAACGACTGAGAACATTGCGTTAATTCGTACTCCATTTTTCCATTCTTTTTCTAGGACAGGATATAGATTTCAAACCGCATAGTCTGAATTCTAGGATCATTGTACATTTCAGATTGCATGGTCTAAACCTAAAAGTGCCAAATTTGTGAAATATCACCATTTTAACGAAATAATAGTTACTCCTTACAATGCAAAGCATGCATACTTCCTATCTTCCTTTAGCACGTTTGCAAAAAGAAATTAGATTCTTCTTAACCCCTAAAGGTTTTCGACTATGTTTTCACCAAATCGCTCCAAAAATGCCATTTCTAGGACAAGTACCAAATTATTTTTTTAAAGACTTTTTTGAACACATGTGTCCGTAGGAACTTGTAGTAAATTAGTTTGAGAACATGTGGAAAAAAATTCAGGAATTTCCACCTTGTAGATTGCAAGATATTAGCATTTGAGTTGGAAAAAAAACTTTTATTGGCCCTGGGAAAACCGGGCAGCTGCACTTCAAATGGTTACATGGGTAGTTGCAAGAAAGACTTGTACTATTTTCCGTCACAATCAAAGTGACAACATTGTTTTCCATTATAACTTTTGAATAGAGAACCCGATGAAATTCAAAATTTCAGCGGAGATGGATAACTTGATTGTAATCAAATCCATTATTTTTCAGAATTTCTTAAAAATCATTTTGTGTTCAAAGCATGGCAATTGTAATTTGTAGAGAACACAGATCCTCGTGGCCGTCCGCTATTTCTTAACTTGTGGAATCTAGGGTCATGGAGAGTGCGTGTGTGCGCCGTGGTGCTGAGCGCCGTAGGCCTGAAGGTACACGCGGCCCGCGGACAAGGGCGTTAGAAACCRATGCACGCTTGCAGGAGCACCGTCGTAGAGTTACACTGCGGCAACAGAACAGTCGTGCAAGGCGGAATGTTCTGTCCCTGTCCAACGAAGTTGGAGGAGCGGAGGAGGACAACACTGCGGACGATGATGATGGAATTCTCGAGCAGGCTCTATATCGTAGCACGGTGAATCGTCACGCTGACCGCATATCGCGTGGCTTAATTGAACAGCTTCTACGCTTGGACAACGCAGACCTCCGTGCTGCTGTCATGCAACGGGTCTTCACGAATGTACATGTGCGGCCGCTTCTCCCCGGATATTACCCGATTCTTGCGGATGCAAAAGAGGAGCGGCAGATTCTATTGAACATTCGTGCTGAATTACAGCGAACGAAAATTCCGCATACCTTAGGTAAATTGGCTAGGAAGCATGCAATCTTGGAAGCAGCTGTTTCAAAGATTGATGCAGACTTCAGTAGATTTCACAAAATCCTTGGTATTCAGAAACCGAACGTAGTAGGAGCTGTAGAACGATTGCGCAGCGCCTCCACGACGGAAGGTGCCAGATTTGTTGTGCTTTGTCGAAAAAAAGAGGAGGTATTACAGATGTTGTCAAGTTTGTTGTGACGACTTGGTGGACTGAAGAGAGCCGAGTAAGCCCCAATCGAAAGGACATCCGACGGAAACGTCTAGGTCGTAATCTGTACGACACGCACCCTGCACATCTTCTAATGGAGACTCAGGTTTCCTCTACACTTCCAATTGCAAATCATTACATATACGTTTCATTCATGATGTTCTTGAATCTGTACTCCTCTGTAAAATGTCAACACAAACTACTGCTTAGTTTCCATTACAAGCAAGTACTTATGACCGTATAATTCTGAACACTTTCACGCTCGAGTGACTCCATGCTGATGTTCTTTGCACTTTGTTAGTTATGAACTTGTTGCCTTTACCCCTCAGTACTATGCAGTCCATTTTTCTGTGTCTTAGTACTATCAATGTTCTAGGGAGTAAGTGCTGCAATGTAGAATGTGATCATGCTACGTCCGGTACTCTGTGCAATTCCATTTTCCAGTACTCTTAACCAAGTGTCTTACCCGGTCATATTTCATTTCACATAGTACTGTCTTCACTTCTACATGCTCCAGTTGTGGACAAAATGAACTTTCTTTCTTTTTCTAAGCAATGCTTGTTATTATGTTTTTCGGTTCTCTTTCTGTAGTACTTCTATGATGTGTATGTACAGTGTTTATTTCTGTTTCCAAAGTCCCCAAATATTGCAGTGTACTCTCTTTCGCCTTTAGCATTAAAAGTGCTATGTACAAAGACTTGTCATATACATCAAAGTACCTCTTTGAATGTAGTAGTCATACTTTTGTTGTCCATTATTTAATATTTGTACTCAGTTATTCCTGAGTAGTACTAACAGAACGATATTTATTTTTTTGGTCACACCTACATAACAGTAGTAGAAGGGCTTCTGTGCTTTCTGTACTACAAAAGACCAACAGTCATGGATATTTTGTACCTGTATGTGGAGTTCACAAATAGGAGTACTGAATTTCTCTACTACAGAGGTTCAGGGTCCTACCTAGTACGGACTACACTTTCCAGGTCCAGAATGAGATCTAGTCCATGTACTTCAACTCAACTCAAATTACCATCTTAGTTCACGTGACTTACTACACTACTTCAGTACCAGGGGATGCTGATGACCTGGCCGACCTTGTCAGGGAGACCCACTACTACATCTCAGACGACAGGACTCACGATACGTTGTTTGTGCAACACTGTCTCATGCAGCACTGGAGGTGGTTTACATCAAACAAATTCACACCACACACTCACTACGTCTTCAGTGATGGCTGTGCAGGTCAATTCAAAGGGGCCCAGCCTCTGTACTTTGCTGCTAGGTGAGCCTGCCTATAGCCTACTATGTCTCCATTTTCACTTTTAATTAACCATATTGCCATATTCAATTGAGGAATTACTAACAAGTATAGTCATAGTCCTTCTGGGAACCTACTATTTAGTACAATTGTTTGAATTGCTACATTACAGAACTTATGGTGTGCTCACTTCAAGATGTATATGATGTTTGTTTGTCTTGGTGCAGATATCCATCATTGACTGGTGGATGTAAAATGCATTGGAATTTCTTTGGCTCCGGACATGGAAAAGGTGAATGGGATGGTGCAGGTGCCGTAGTGAAGAGAGCATTGCGTGCGGAGCAGTTGCTTAATCCACACAAGACTCTACAAAATGCTCGCGACTGTATAACATTCCTGGATGCAGCATTGGCTGGACAAGTTCCAAACACATGAGATCGAGTTAGGTGATAAGCTAGCATTCATGTGTTCACTATGTTTTACCATAGTCTTCCATTACTTTGAATATACCATGTTTTACACTATTGTTTTGTAATAATGTTCCTCCAGAATTTTATACCTTCTTGTATATGTTGAACATAGCATGTACATAGTGCCCCTACCTGACATGCTCCTCCATGTTCCAATTTTTTGGGGGCAGGTCCTACCGGCACTTTCACTACGTTGGAATTCCAGAGGTTGACCGCACAAACCAACATTCCTGTGACAAGCTTCCTGGATCATCAAAGCTACATTCCGTATTTGCCCCCGATCAGAATGATCCAACAAAGCTTTTGGTCAGAGAGCTATCTTGCTTCTCTAGTCCCTGCTCAGAAGAAGATTTCAGCCAATGCGAAAATGAGTTATATGTGAAACCTTGGAAAGTTCTGAAGATTCAACCCCATGCTTCTGACTTTGTTCTTCCTCCAATGGAAGCTAAGAAAGGGGAAGACATATGGGACTGGGATTATGGTGGGCACAGTATGGCTGACTTGGTCCAAGCAGGTGATAATTTTGTTGTCCCCGCAGCTCCTAACAATGATGAAGCCCCCCAAAATCTTTAGGACCCTTACCATCTATAATGTTAATGAGAACAGAATTGTGCAATACGATTAGGGCCTTTTATATATGGTTGGAGTACTTGCATGATACAAAGTTCGACTTCGGTTGTCCACCCACACTGGCATGTCCATGAGATTTGCATCTCCACATCTGCATACATATTCACTACACAGTCAAAGATGCTACAAGTACACAACGCCGACTCAATATACACAAGGAAGACACAGTGCAGAGGCTAGACTGGAAGTGCTGAGTACCTGTGGTTTAACCACCTCGCAACATTAGTGATGATCGTTGCATCAATACTCAGTAGAGAATCATCATCTTTGTGTGCCTCTGACTCCCAATCAACATCCAAAGCGACAGAGTATTTGGATTGATCACCTCTTCTAATGAGTTCTGCATTTGTGACTACTTCCCCAGCATACTCAAACATGAAAGAGCCACGCCTCAAGGTCTCCATTGTGCAGATACCCCAACCTTTGTACTGGTCCACGTAAAATATCTGCATGCAAATGCCATTAAACAGTTTTCAGTTTACACAAGAATCTCCCTTCAAAGACAAGGAAAATGATTGAGTGAAGTCAATTTGTCACCTCCAACTTTGACGTCACTACTCTCTGGACTACCCTGTTGGGACAATCGAATGCACAAGAACACTTTGTGTTGCACTCTCGTATGTAGTGCAACGGAACATGTCCATCGCAGCGTCCATTTATGATCTCCATGCAATTGGACAAGCCCTTGCAATACACATAGCGTGCTGTACACCCGCTTCGTCGTTTGAGAAACTGCATACATCCAGACATTGAATGCAATTAGAACTCTTTCACCTCAGTGCAAGCAATATTATGTATTCAAATGTGTATTACCTTCAATGTCAATCAAAATTCGAATTGAATAATCAACCCTTTGAACAATTTATCTTTCTAATAATACTAGTACATAAGAACCACCTGATATGGGGATGACAAAAACATTATCTCAAACTGCAATACCAATGTATAGAAATATATGGTAGCGGTGAGAAAAACACAAACACAAACAACAATGAAGCTTCTTGAATGTGTACCTGTATAATGTACCGAGGTTGAAGAAGGCCGTTCGAAAGATAATCTCTTCTTTCCTTGTCAAGATCACATGAACATGAATTGGCTACCTCGATGGAGGTGCCACCTTTTCCGTGACTGTCTGCTCTGCTCTCCACTGGAGCAACGCACACTGCTGCGACAATCACAGAGGCGTGGATTCCTGGAGACCTGACATACGTATACGAATTGTCCAACCCAGGGACAACGTTCGAGGCATCACCCTCACACACGAGAGTGGGTACACTTTCTAGACCTCTAGACACATCAATGTGAATAGAATGCACAAGTCCCTGTTAAGAGCAGCACATCATACACACGCGAGCACAGAACATATACTGCCAAATTTTTTTTCTTTTCAAAATTTTCATCACTAGTGCAACATGTGCACGCACATTGGTTTACAAGAAGTGAAAGCTTTGAAGCTCTACCTGCACTAGTAGAGAAACGCATACCATGTGCCAAAAATATATATAGAACTCGGCAATCCTATCATCCGGTTCACGAACCGGATCCGCTCTGGCGAGGCATGACCAACGTCGATGTGGTTTAGGGTAATTGCTTACTCAAGAAAACAATCTTGGCGTGGTCCCACGATCTTGCCGTGGGACAGAAGCAGTCATGAAGCCCCTGGTCATGTCCGCATAAATGCGATTTCAGGGTGACAAGTATTTCAAAAGGGCCCAATACTTTCTGTGAGGCCAGCAAGTGTGGCTTCAGCGCACGGGACTCCCGTGGGCCCTCACAGAAAGTACAAGCCCTAATACATATTGTCAGCATTCTCTTCATGTAACGGAAGAAGACAGGACGCGGAGCAGTGCAATGCAAACTGCCAACGGAGACCTCCATGGACATTCACGGCACTTACTTTCTTGTACCCACCTTGTTTTTCTTGGACCCTGAACCAATTGTTGGAGTTGCTGAAGCATTCTTGCCTGTTGTTGTTCCCGACGGATGCCGAACTCGCAAGACTCTTCCACCTGTGTCACCCTAGGAGACCACCTCGGTGGCAATGTCTCCTGCTGCAGTCTTGTCTGCAGAAAACAGAATTCAATGAAGCACAGTTTTCTGTGAATATCCAATCCACAATAGTGCATTCAATGAACATTGTCTTCAGGAATACAGAAAAGGCCACCCATGTCAAATTTTGGAGTTGTAATAACCATTATACATGAAGAAGAACATTGCTTACATGTGTGGAGCAGAAATGACACATCATAGAAGGCACGTAAAGGAAGTCACCTGCAAGAGACGTCGAATTCCCCCTTGAAGAAGGCTTCGTTGGGGTAGATTGTGGGGCCAAATCGGGCTTGCATTCAATGTCTTTTGCCTTTGTCTCTCCACTAGACAACATTGAGTTCACTGAGGAGTCCACACCTTTCTTCACACGTTTTGATGATCGCTAAAAGGTCATGGCATAAGGGTCCTCAGTAGCAGCGTCAACTACTTTTGCTTCAGAAAGTGATATTACCTCCACATCTGGAAGTAATGCCACTGTTGAGCTTTGTCGCTCCACACTCTGCAGAAGATTTAGTATGAGGGCTGTATGATAGAACGTCCCCAATCAACAATGACCTTATGTACAACAATATGTTGGAATTGTAGTAGAATGTCACCACACACATGCGGCCTTCACAAGTACTATGCCAAGGTATAGTTATTGTCCCTTGTAAGTGCACATACCTTGGTTTTAGGGGATCTCTATCGGGCAGAACGGACGTGTTTTAGCGTGATGTGTTATTATCTTCTTAACAGCCTTTGTTATAAGAAAAATTAAAGAGAAACTGTATAAAACTTAAGTAGCATGAATTGATATGACTGAAATGCATCATTATGACAGCATATGTGCAAATTTCAAAATTTTGTAGCACTTGAACTTACGCTTGAAATAATAGCATAGGGCTGCTCTTTAACTTCATATTTAAATTTTGTCAAATTTTGTTATTATGAACAACATCAATGGATTAATTTGCAAAATTTATCTATTCATTCTTTCCCCTAAATAGTGGGCACATGCTAACGACCACTTCTCATGGAGCACGTTTGAAGGTGTCCATCAAACAAGATTCTGATTTCTCATTTACCAAATGTGAAATTGAACTTAGAAGCCTTCATACGCAAGCTATGCATAGAGAAATACATATTTGGCATCCCTTCGTTTGGGCGGTGGAAGAAAACATCCTACAGCAGCACCTGCAACTGGATTCACTTGAAGATTCTTCCTGGTTTTTAATTAAAACATGAAAAGTTTCAGAATCTGTTTTTTGTTGGAATCTCATTATTGAGGACAAAAAATAGTGAACTCTACATTTATTTTACGGCTTTCAGTTGGCAAATAATAATTAAGAAAATTAGAAAACATAAACATTATGTTGAATCCGTACAGTACGACTTAACTACATCTTCAACTACATCCGATACAATTAGAGTCTGAATGTGTCATCGCTGGGCACTTCATCGGCCTCGGGGTCAGTTTCTTCTTCTGACACCTCGTCGCTAGTATTGCCACCATTTCTCTCATCGTCGCCGTCATCCTCTCTTGGTGGTATTGTTGGATGAAGCAGCTCATGTTCTACCTCTGAGTTCAAATTGCGCACTTCTGTTTCCACGCTACCGCCCACACTTTGCGTTTGCACTAATTGTTTTGTCAACCTCAATGTATCAGTGATGCCATCAATGTTTGTAACAGGGTGACGCTCATCTGTTCTTTGTTGCCAAGGGTTTCGGGTGGAATTGGCTTCACCAATAACAAAATGCTGCGCAACGGAATGTGTGCGTTTTGGATTTTGTTGTAGCCTATCTTGCGTCTTCCTCAAACGCTTCTTCCCTCCACTCGTGCGTTCACGTGTACCCGCTAAAGATCCTCTTGGACCGGATACTGGTGAAGGTTGTGAGGGCTGGGGGCCGATCCACGAACTTCATTATCAACAGTTGCAGGTGGACCGCGATGCTTGGGAGGCCTAGTGGATCTTGACGGAGGGGTGGGAGTAGACCTCGTGGCCCTTGGCAGAGGGGCGGGAGTAGACCTCGTAACCCTTGGCTGAGGGGCGGGAGTAGATTCAATAGCACTAACAACATCTACACTTCCACCTTCAATCAAAGGCGCATGATTGCGATTCAAGGTCATAATAGCTTGCAATGGCAAATCTGAATCGTATCCCGCTATCTCCATCGTCGGAGTGCTACGTGTTTAGGAGATTGGACTCCTCTCACGTACAATCTCTTCTGTGTGTATGGGCTCTTCTTGCCTAGTTGATTCTTTAGTAATAGAAGCAGTGCTATGAAGATTCATTCCCGCGTTGGAGCCCAGACATGCAGCTACCAGACATGAATCTACTGCAGGTGTCGCAGTGTTTGTTGTTGCAGGCACTACAATGTCCACACTTTCATTGCTATCATTTGGAGTGTAGGCTCTCATTGGCACCGAATCCATTGGTAGAGGTGCTTCACGGGCCCAAGCAATGTAAGGGGGGCTTTTTGGCCCATGTTTGGATTCTTGCTCGGAATAATAGTCCACATCCATCTTCGCCGTGTACATGTTTTCGAAGTTCCGTTGTACCATAGGGTTTCTTGTCTACGTATCATTCCTGCTCAAGGACTGCCGCATAGGCGATCGATTACCCGCTTCCGATTGGAGGCGAAATGCTGTACTGATCCCACAATGTCTTCCGAAGATCCTGAACTCAATGGTTCCT